>JANSTR010158551.1:0-10222 GCA_025434805.1 Antipathozoanthus remengesaui
ACCCTAGATTTTTGTTATACACCTTTTATGTAAGAACCTGTTTAGCCTAACTGGAAAAAACACAGGTTCTTACTCGCATACTTACTGTATGCCAACTAAAGCGCAGTATCAACTTAAAGCTTTCACTTTCACAAAGACGCTATATAAATGTTCACAAAACAAGAAGCTCTCGGAGAGAGTAAAAGTTAAGCCTGATCAAAAGTAACTCTGAAAAGCCTAGTGATGGGACTGCTTCAGTTAGATATGTGTTTTAAGAAAAATATGTCTAACTGCCGTGAAACAAATTGAACCTTTTTAGACAGCAGCGGCGAGGAAAATCGAGAAGAAAGTGAGGATGAAGAGGAACAGAGAGAGGCCGAACCTCACTTTGTGATTGGAGGAAGATGATATCTGCCCTGCCTGGCTAGCAAAAAGCCTGGGCAAATCTTCATTATTACGGCGATTAAAAACTTTCTGCGGAAATTCACCCTCAAGTTTCAGCAGCAACCAAAGAATGGCTTATTTTAATATTTCCGAGATTGAAGATTGCAAGAGTGTTACAAGTTTTCAAAAATGATCTACTGAAGTAAGATTCATTATCTCTGGGTATCTGCCAATTATGTGTGGCGAACCTCAGGGTTCAGATCAATCAATATAATGCACTGCTATACTATATCCTTTTCTCATCTATGATTTAGTAATATGGGGTAATACCTACCCTACAGTACTAACATACCACATATCTTTATATTACAAAACGTTCCATTAGGATAATAACTTTTCATAAATTCGATGATCATTTCAGTTCACTCTTTAAACAAACTAACATACTTATTTGTCCAAGCCATTCGATATTGTTGATCACGAAATACTTCTGTGAAAAACTTATTTACTATGGAATTGAGGAAAATGAACACAGAACTTTGGTTTAAGTGTTATTTATCGAATAGGAGTCAATTTGTACATCGGAATGGCTATAGCTTCTGGCGTTCGCAAGGTTCCATCCTGGGTCCAGTTTTTTTCTACTGTATGTATAAAGTGATGCCAAATATATAATCAAATCTATTCGTTTAGTTACGTACGCTGACGACACGAATCTATCACAGACAAATAAGTGTTAAGTCATATTTTAATACTCTGGATCAGACCGATTATATTGTATGCTGTTTTCTGTCTTCACTCCACTCATTGTAAAGATTTCAGTTGCTTTCACGCAAAACTTTCAATAAATGTAAGGTGCAGGAACTCGTTAACACTCTACGGATTGTATATTCCTCCACCTTACACAATGTACTATCCTTGTGAATTTTATTCCTGTGAAACTATCGTAGGATTAAACCAAACTGTTATATAAAACTGTTATACTATTATAACTTGTTGTACTAATAATTTTGATATCCTTTGAGCTAAGTTACATTCATAATTTTGAACTATGAAAGCTATTTTCATTTTTTTGAGGAAACCAAAACATAGACATGCAAGGCAGCACGGAGTTGTGTGCCCCTTTTAACAACTGCAGCAAAGACGATAAAATTCGGACACACTGCACTTTCAAGATCATTATGGAATACTGTATTGGACAGTCACGATTTTTACAATCTCATGCAGAATTCGATATATATCTGACTGATGCGGAACCAAATCTCACACTTTACTTGTCGTTCAGAGCGAGTGTACGCCTTCTACAATTGTCATCGGTCCCAATTAGCATGGACCAATTGGTTATATGGTTTCTGCTGTTAAAACGTGTAGGAAGGAAGTAAACCTCGTAAAGAAGTTGAGAACTGTTTTGCAGACTAACACATAACTTCAACAAGGCAGAAACCCGGGTTCGGGTTTTTGCAAGTTGCTGTACGTACGAAGTTGTACTAGTTGATACATCTTTCAACTTTATAACGACCCCTGATGGTATGATAATTAAGGTGGCTAGTTAAACAGAGTCCACCACCGTTTACTCTCAGGCTAGCTTTACCAGATTTACATATTCCCTACAGCTTCAAAACTTTCAAAGCCCAACTTCTTTTAGTAAATATCGACTGTTGACTGTTTTACTTTGACACCAGCGCGTGTGTGTAAGAACCATCACCACCGCCTGAAACTGTAAGAAGGTAACCACTTGGTGACAAGGTAAAACAGTGCCTATCTTGATTCTGTGTTGGTAAGCAGAACAGTACATGACTTCCTGGGGCAAAACATTAACCAATTGCAGCCATGTTCCTTAGTCTTATACAGTAAGTCACGTACTGAAAGGAAACAGTAGCAACCCAACCATAAGGAAAATGCATGTGGGGTTTTCTCCGAGTGTTTAGTGTCACGCAAACTGCGTATGCGAAAAAAACAGAGTGCCAGCAGTTCAACAACGCCATCGTCCGCCACTTTTCAAAAGCCAATGAAAAATAAACTTAGACGGAATTATTAGAGAGAATGAATGTAAAAAGATATAGACTTCTAAAACTGCAAGTTCTAGAAATGTCCTGATGAAAAAACAGGAAAAGCTCAAGGGAAAAATAGAGGATTTGTACCAGAAAATAAGTAGAATGACAACAAGATACACGTCACTGCAAGACCTGATGCTGTAACCTTTCCACAAAGAGGAACATTGTCATTATCGACTGCTCTGCATGACAGTTTCAGTGACACTCTACCCTTTACAGTATAACAGAGGTTTTTCCTGGCACGCGGTAAATGGAGTGAAGAGAAAAACCTGTGAAGAAATCGTGTCGAAATCCTGTTGAGAATGCACGAAAAGTCGTCCAGGAGTTCGGACTAGTCACACTGGTCAAACTGGTTGTGTAACCGGTTTTAGCCCCTCGTGTCATTCTCGCGCATAAACTGTGTACAAATCTGCTGGCCAAAACGGTGCCCGCACTGACGCGAGGGGCTAAAACCGGTTACACAACAAGTTCGACAGTGTGACCAGTCCAAAGCTCCTTCGCTCCACAAGATTTTGACACGATTTCTTCAGAGGTTTTGCTTTTCTCTCCATTTTTCGCGTGTCAGGAAAAACCTCTGTATCACAGTAGAGACACTCCACTGGAAGAAGTAGAATAAACTTTGGCCAACAGCTTCAATCAGTTTATTTCTCTTTAACAAATGAGCGAAGATTCTCTAGAAATCCGATGTAGTGGTGATGCTCAAGGGTCGTGCTAAACTGAAGGAGCGACCTGGTGAAATGGTTGTCAATGCCTCTTTCCGATAAAAACGACGAGAGGTGGGAATACAGCTCCTGTGAAGTGCAAGAACACTCAATCAGTAACTGCAGATGTAGTCTGGCTTGGATTAGGTCACACTTGAAAATTATAAGGGACGCATATTCAACAACTTCCAGTGACAAATGTCCATCGCTGGGCATAAATTGTCAAGGAAGCCCATGTTTGAGTACACTACTGTCCCTGCAGCAACTGTTTAGACAGTGAAGGCAGGAGAAAGCGCGCTTGGGCCACAAAAGAAAAGGGAAAAAACTCAGTCCATAACTTACTGTATGGACCTCGCACTCGGCTAATAACAAGGATATATTCTCCCTTTATGGGATGTGTATGAAAAATATAAAATCTTAATTTCCCCCTGATACAAGATACAATTTTACGCGACAAATCGGCATGACATGGTGTAACATAGACTTGGATATTTAAACTATGACTTTTAATCGCCATACAAAAAATATGCGGCTGTCTAGGTGCAACATGGTACTGCGAAGAGGTGCTGCAATGCGCAACAATGTTGTGACTTTAAAAACCTGCAACATGTTGCCACGATGCATAGCGCAAGAAATCGTAAAGCCATACGCCATAATACACAATCTCAATTTCTAATGCAACCATGTTGCACTAAGAATCGTCTTGTGTCGAGACGCATTTTTTCTAATTCAACAAAATCTTTTGAAGTAGCTACATATCTAGCCTGTGAACAGGCTCTCATTTCGAGAAAACGAGGAAATAACGATGGGAGAAAGGATTTGGAAGGAAGCGAAATCCCTTTTCTCCATTTTCTAATTCTCAACACCAGAGCCTGTTCACAGGCTACTATATATCGATTTACCATAAAATAACTATACAATGAACAACTATACAGTTTACAATATAATATATACACATGTATAAGAACGTTGCATTTCCACAATCAGTGGATGAGGCAACTAGCGGGACAAGGATTATCAAGGCACTATTGTACGTAAAGAGACTATTAGCAAGTCAAAAAACAGTATCAATTATACCACTGGCCACTATGTTGCAAGTCCAGCTCCTTGTTACTGTTAGCTGTCTTAGTAACTGTGAGAGCTGTCTTAGTTACTATGTTAGCTATCTTAGTAACTATGTTAGCTGTCTTAGTTACTGTGATAGCTGTCTTAGTTACTGTGTTAGCTGTCTTAGTTACTGTGTCAGCTGTCTTAGTGACTGTATTAGCTGTCTTAGTTACTGTGTTAGCTGTCTTAGAATAAATACTGTGTCAGCTGTCTTAGTTACTGTGTCAGCTGTCTTAATGACTGTGTTAGCTGTCTTAGTGACTGTGTTAGCTGTCTTAGTTACAGTGTTATATAGCTGTCTTAGTTACTGTGTTGTCTTACATCATTTCATCGACAGGAAGATGGCGTGATATACCATAAACGTTTACAACATTTTTCTAAAATCACATTAGTTGTTATTTAAAAAACGTTACGGCTCAATATCATTTATGTGGCACCAGCAAGCAAGTAGTGGCGTGCATAGACAAACCAATAGAACAGGCACTTTGTATAGATATATAACCTACTACAGTTTCAACAATACAAACCTCTCTCACAAATGGCGGCCAATAAAATATTATTTTGTCTGCATTCAAATTGGCCTGGTTAGCCTCGTTCAGGAAAACATATTATTTTGTATTTCCGAGTCACGAACGAGGCTAGCCAGGCTAATTTGAATGTAGACAAGAGACTTTTTGTTGGCCGTCTTATTTTATAGGACCCACAAGTCAATGCAAGTCAACACTACACTTAATCCTAGAACTATTGTATGCATGCAAACTTGCACAGAGCTTGCCAATTTGATTTAACAGAGATGACCTACACTGTCCATGTTCTCTGTTTCTGCCGAGTAGACACTAGTGTGTTGATCAGCATCTTGTCTGTCCAGCACTGTCACATTTATGAACTGGAACAACTCTGTGTCACTATCCTCTTCGTTGGCACTTTCTTGACTTTCACCAACATCAAAGTTGTACTCACATTGGAACTTAAGTGTCTGATTCTAAATTGTGGAACACAAATTTTTACCATGAGACTGGGTTTTCTGTAAACCCCTTTTACAGTATAATACAACAACCTACAGGGTGTACAAGGGTGTACAGAAACCCAGTAAACTCGAGCTTTCTGGATTGGACAGTACAAATCTTTATACAGCTACTAAAATATTCATGGAACCCTCCCTCAGCGACTGACAGAATGAAAAGTGTCATCACACTGATGTTGTCAAAACAAGACAAGATGTTACATATGGTATAAGATGAGCACTGATCATACTACAGTATTCCTTGGAAATAAAATTTAGAAAATGCACAGAGCATCTATTCAGAGAACTACTGTAGGTTAGGCCAGCTTGGGTGAACAACTGCAATTTCACAAGTGCCATATACTGTACTGTATATGGTACTTCAATGCTTGAACTAACTCAGTCTACCATAACTTAACAATGTGTTCTCCCAAACTCCAGCATTCATCAGTATAACAATCAAAACAAATCTGATCTGCACATGGCTAACATCTTATTTAAATCTGGTATGAGAACCATTTATATGTATTCATCACCTAAACTCTAGAATAGTCTTAGCACAGAAGTCACAGATTCTTTATCTGTTACAAATACTGGTTTAACAATTACTGTAGTGGTTTAGCAATAAATTATTATTGGCAAATTTACTGCAATTTGTATTGTTATAATTATTATTACAGTTTCAGTCATTGCAGAATTAATGTGTACTTTGTGCTACAATTTTGCCTGTTTGAGTTTGTCTGCTATTTAATGCAGAGCTTCCCTGTATATAAGTGTTTAGCTTCATTCACAAATTCCTTCTTATAGGAAGACAACACATGCCCTTAGTAATAGTATTTATTAATGTGAATTTTAAAAGTCAATTTGATGTACATGTATACATGTACAAAACCCCAACGTTTGGAAAATTCATGTTCATATTATGCATTGTAAATGTTCTTTGCATTGTTAATTTTCTATTAATGTAGTGCATGGCCTAAATACTGGAGAAAGGTTGTTACTATGTATGATCATTTCATGTACTTCAAACAAAATCAAAAGTAGTCTAACTGTATAGGAGAGGGTTGGTGGCCACACCTCTGTATGTCCATCCATAATTACGTTGGGAACAAAAATTGATGAATATTTGAAAAACGAAATACTGCCACTCACTGACTCCTTGATTACTTCCACTGTAAATGCTGGGTATGACACAATCTGAAACCAAAGAACTATGTCAAAATACTGATACTGGTAATCTAACATCTACAGCTAATCTGACTATCTGACTATGGTATACAGTATTCTTGTCTTTATAAGCACATCGTGGCTTAGTTGTAGTTGTGATTTTGCCGCTTCGTTCCCTCATGGACAATCAGGTCCACTACCTCAATGACACTGGGGTACCAGCAATTGTGATCGTGGATGTAGCGTGATCATAATTTTTGGCCAATCAAAAGGTGTATATCAAACTAATCCAAAGTAACCAATCAGAAATAGTTTCTTATTTTCATGAAAATTTGAACAACGAACTGGGGCCATTGCACAGACTGTGTACACGGATGTTTACAACTGTCTGCGATGCAGGCTAAATGCAGCAAGAGATGGTGACAGTCAGTGACTGCATGGTTAGCACAGTTGGTGAGGCACCAGTCTGCAGTGTAGGATGCTCAGATTCAATTCCCAGCCAGATCAACACTCAGGCTCTTAAAATAACTGAGGAGAAGGTGCTGCCTTCTCCGTAACATCTGCAAATGGTTAGAACTTCACATCTTCTTGGATGAGGATGTTAAACCGTAGGCCCTTGGAGACCTTAATTGTCAATTGGTCAAAAGCAAAGTATGCATGTGATCAAGATTCTAGTGGAGTCAAAAGTTCATTTAACTCTTACTAATGCTGTACTGTGTTTCCAAAGTTTATTTGTTCACTAGTAGCACTAAACTGGATTGCAAAAGCACTAATAGAGTTTACAGAGGAAAAACAAATCAAGTTGGAAGAATAAGTCAGTACTCTATGCTTGAAGCAAAGCTGGTCCCATAAAAACACTGAGCTTTTGTTCTTGACATTCTGGGGATGCTGTGGCTCACAAGACAATTAGTAGATTAAACTGTATATACCACCTATGTATGTGTGCACTTGCCATGTTGAATATAATAATTCCTAAAATCAAAAATACTTGTTCCATGTACCAGAACTTGGTTAGTTTTGAGGTTCATTGTGCTCCATTGTTGAGTAGAGTAGAATGCAAATAGTATTACCTTTCCTTCTTTGTCTTCATGACTGTCATCTTCATCATCAGATGCAAATCCTTCATCCTGATTTACATTTTGGTTCATATCAAATGAAACTATTATCCTGAGTAGAAACAGTAGTGACTGTTGAAAACATGTAGTATTAAAGTATTATACAAATTACTGTCTGTCATGTACATATTTCTATTTAAACATTGCCATACATACATACATACATAATTGTATACATGTTTCTAAGAATCAATATACATTAATATTATTGAACAGAACTTTGTCACCCAACCTTTAATAATTAACAAATAGAACAGCTTTTCCCGTGCTCTGTGCAGTAATAAAGCACGCAGGAATTGACGAGAGCACGAAAGAAGTTTAGGGAGAACATAAGCCAGAGGCTTGTGTTTCTACTCCCTTCTTGAGTTACCTAGAGTGCTGCACATGCGCAACTCATAACCAGTCTCGACCAAGCGAGTGCAGGACAAAAATCCTTCCTGACGCAAGTCAATACACAGAAGGACAAAATTTCTCAAATAGACAGCTATAGGTGTCACTGCCTCACTCAATTCAGCAGCAAATATGGCCTAGCATGTTTCAGTGAAAACTCTAATTATTCATGCCACCTCATGGCCTCTTACCGTTCTCCATTGTACTCTCTCTCAAGGCTGACCAGTGTTCCATTGACGCTACTCTGCATATCAAACCAATTGAAAATATTATTTTCATTATTACCCTACAGCTGTTGTCCGTTTGCAACTGTTTGGTAAAGCTGTTCTGCACAATTAGCTAACTAACATACAGTAACTAATCTTGCTCATTTGGCTGCAGTGTAATGTATCATGATTGTTACTGTTGTAAATCTTGCCATTATAAACTTCATTATTATTTTGTACCATTTGTATTTACTATTAACTGTAGCTGACAAAGGGACAAAGGTCAGTAGAAGGGATCATACTACTGTTGCTCTCCAGATATAAACAAATATTACCATGGGTACCATAAACAATTACCATGGTTACTTGAATACAAATTGCCCTGATAACAGAGGTTTTTCCTGGCACAAAATTTTAAATGGCGAGAAAAGAAAAACCTCTGAAGAAATAGTGTCAAAATCCTGTTGGGCATGCGTGAAGGATTACACAATATAACTTTACAATGAGGCTGGAGCCCAATCTCTTCCTTGGGCAGTGATTACATGTACTTCCACCTGCCATTTTGATAATGCAGGAACCATTTTGGCTGGCAGATATGTACACAGTTTATGCGTGAGAATGACGCTAGGGGCTAAAACCAATTACACAACCACTTTGACCAGTGTGACTAGTCCAAACTCCTGAAAGACTTGTTTTGTGTTGTGCATGCTCAACAGGAGATTGGCATGATTTCTTCAGATGTTTTTCCTTTCTCTCCATTTTTCACATTACAGAAAAAACCACTGTTATCTTGGTAAATACAAATATTAGTCCAAATACCTTCTCATAACAATACACAAAATTAGTAAAGAATTAGTTTAAATTTAAAACCTAAAACATTGTTGATTTGTAGCTTAGAAATGAGAGAAATATCTTTTCTCTTTGGATGAACAGTGAAACTAGTGAAGAAAAAGAGAAACGAGTTCATAATCTGGAAGCAGAAACTGTAGTTAGCCCCTTGGGACCTAACCTGTTTATGTATGCTGGATTGTTTTGGTGGGAAACTGTTCTGTATTTTTGTATAGGAAGGAATTGTTCATTAGCATGGTTCTGTTAGCACTGGTTAGCTTGATCTTAGATGATCATTAATATTCATGTAAACACCTGTGGAACACTGAAGCCTAACTGGCTCAAGAGACCTGCTGCAGAGTACAGTGTACATTGTTCCTTTCAGCCCCTGTCCCCCGGGATAGTGACCTTGCATAGGTCAGGACTATGTTTCAGTTTTCTTGCAAGTTGTAGTGTGAGTTTTTACTGTTTTTCGTATCTGGCATTGCCACAATGAAAATTGGGAATGAACTGAATTGAACATTTTTGCAATATTTGGCCTCATGGCTGTTCTGTTATTGCCTATTGCTCTTTGTGTAGACAGAAAATAAATGCTTGGGGTGTGTGCTTCCAGACCTCCAACCACACATTGCATTTGTGTTATATTTGTAACTGAAGGAGGATTTTTTTCAGCCCTATAAATGTTTTACCTGGGCCTGGAAAAAGCACTTTTAATTTCCACACTTTCAAAACTCTGTGTGAACCCTGAAAGTACATGTAACCCTTGCCACAAAAATCTGAGGACCACAGTTTGAACAAGTGAAAATGAGTGTGAAAAAACATTGGGCTTATGCCCTATGTAACAAAATGGAGCACTGATTGATTCCAAAGGAAAGAATATAATAGAATATTTCATACAAAATACTGGTGGTTTTAACATGATAAAAAACGAATATTGTTTTGAAAATGTACATGTACATAACAAGTTTACAAAAATAGGAAAATATCCAGAAGGAAAACATCATGTAAATTATGTGGCACCAGTTTGGCAAAAGCTGCTACAACTGTAACATTACAAGGAGTCGTATTCTGCGGTCTTGGGTCAAAAAGCTCCGAGGCACCTTTTAGTCGAGAAGGGACGCAACTGGGTTGTTATTTCTACTTAGGCCAGAACAATTTAATTTCCTGTTTTTTGAACATTTAGGCCAAGAACTTAAGATCGAACTGAGATTGCTGGACTTGTTTTCTGTTAAAACTCCAGCCGCTTGGAACAAACTTTTTGTCTTAGAAGACTTGCCAAAATTCCCAGCGC
>JANSTR010158562.1:0-10221 GCA_025434805.1 Antipathozoanthus remengesaui
AGGGGGAGGGCTTATTAGCAACAAGAGTAATAGAGAGGGGGGACTAGTTACTTGAATTGGAGAGGAGGCTGAAAATACATTTTCTCACTAACTCTTTAAAATTTTGAAAAAGTAGGGAGAAGTGAGGGGACAATGCCTTCAAACCCCTCCCCTCTCCCCACTTTTCAAAATTTTAAAGAGTTAGTGAGAAAATGTATTTTCAGCCTCCCCTCCAATTCAAGGATTATTATTCAGCTAAGCTGTGGAACAAATCTGTATCAAAACTCCTTTTTTCCTAAGACTATCCGGGACTGGAATGCACTGCCTGAAAGGGAAGTGATGGCCTCAACCACAGAGGCATTTGCTGCAGTGCTGAAAGAATACACCGCTGACTCTAAACATTACTATTTTTTATTACTATATTTTACTATTAGTTACACCAGCACATCACTGCACGTAATATTACATTATATTATACACTGCACATACCACAAGCACTGGACTACATCCACGGTGATGGGTTTTTCCCTGTTTTACTGGTTTAGATTTAGATTTAGATCCCTTCTTCCTCAGCGGCTCCTTTGTCGCTTTACACTTAAACCTGTTTACTTTGTTAACTTAGCACTTCACAAAAATGTTGAACGGAGTCAAACTGAACGGATGGATAATTTATACTCTAATACTAAATTATTCGTCAGGTGTACGTGGTTGAGAACAAGCACTGGAATTCCAGGCTACGAAAAGGACGACAGTTGAAGATGAAATTCAACGGATACAAGATGAAAGTTGGCGAAGCCGCACCTAAGGCAACTGCGACGTTTGAACGCAAGGGAGATGAGGGAAGCGGTATGCTTCACCTATAAACTGCGCCTCTCCTCGCGTTTCATTTGTAGATCGACGTGCTCCCAATAAACAGAAGAACGCGTTTTATGTGTATTTAAGAATGACAAATCAACATTTCTCTTCTCATATATCTCCTAAAAACTACTTTATAGGAGCAAACGTAGCACAGTTGGTGAGCGCGTTACCCACTGTGCTAGAGGTCCCCAGTTGTATTCTCCGTGACGCCAACGTCTGTTTTGACTTTCTTCTGATCCGTAAAACTGGAGCTTTAAATACCCTTAAACCGGAGCATTGTCACAGGGAAAGGAGGGGGGTCACAGGGAGGGGCGGCGGTAAAGGCGCAGATTCGAGCGCTTTGTACATAGGCTCGGGATATTTGGGTAGGTGTGTGCGACCCAATCCCTCAAACCCTATTCCAGACCAATTTTTTTTATCTTATTTCAGACACAAAATAATTACCCTTTAAAAGAGAGAACATTTTATGGCACCAAACATCATATGGAACGACACCGTTTTTCTACACCGCGAAAATCTAAACCCTGTTTCAGACCAAATGGGCCCGAAAACCATACTCTACAGGGCCGCACATTTCCGTATAACCAATTGTGGGGTGTATCTCTCCCCCGGGGGTTTGATTCTCATCTTGGCAAAACATAAAAAAACAGGGCGCGAAAGGTCCGGAACTGATTTCTAAGCGATGTTCCCAACAAAATGCACTTATCTGTTCGTGATAAGATTGATACAAGCGTGACATAACAATCAGCAACGTCGCATGCATATATTTTTGCAAAGTTGATTGATTCTGATTTTGAAGATCCCGGTAACGCGGGGCTTTGCGAAAATTGCTCTTCTCAAACTACGAGACAGAGCCACTGGACTCCCAGCTGTTATTGGTAAGAATTACCTTTAACGGTCTTATTACCGTCAAGATTTAATTGAGTTGTAACCATTTGTTTGTTGTTTTACTTTGGCGAGTTCGTTTTACTCTCGATGGCACTATAATGCTCTCTTTTTCCTTCTCCCTCTCTACTGATCAAGCAGAAAGATTCCACACAAATTATATGGTTGAATTTATTGGAGTCTACACCATCATGTACATCATAACAAGATTCCCATAATAGTTTCCTTGGTTTATTTTGGTTGCCATAACTCCATTGTGCCTGTTCAGATCATCCCCCAAGCTGCAGCTGTTTGAGTCCTGCCACAGCGGACTGGAATCCGGCATTGTAGTCAGTTGTCACCTCGTTCATGGTGTAATCATTTCTCTTGTCCACGTAGTTATCGTTTTTGTCAGGCCCTCCCACCAGCGCACCTTTCAGTACCTGAGGGTTCGGGCCTGAACTTCTGAACTCATTCCAGCCACAGGAGCTTGGGGCGAGTGGACAGGAACTGGAAGCGTGATGTGGACGCTGTGGAGGGTTGGTACCGAACCCCACGACATAGCTTCGGCCGCTGTCTCCGAGCATGTAATGAATCTGTTTCTTAGCAAAGTCACGGTACTTGGATGGTTTCAGTCCCATTTCAGCTGCTACCAGAGCAAGGAGGGCCACGTTTGCGGAGTAGCGATTTGGTCCCCATTTAAGTCTCCAAGCGAGCCCTTTTGGGGTGTACGGTACGTCCCCTCCAGGAAGCCAACTATCTAAGAATGTTTGTACATGCCTTTTGTATAATGATTTGCCTGTTAAATTGGCCAAAAGAACTTGAACACCTGGAGTTTTCTCATCCCATGAGAACGACCAAGGTTTTGAGTCCAGACCGAACTGTGAATAATACTGTTTGGCTTTATTCAGGTACCTCTTGGCCCTAGTTGCTCGGTAGAGCCAAACCGCACCCCAGACGAGCTCATCATTAAAACCATTGTGAGACCTGACAACAAGATATTAACTACAATTTGAATAGAATTAAGAACGTGATATATGCATCAATATATGCTTTATACAAAAAGAACGAAAGCTCGTCTACGGCATTTTTTGTAATCAGGTAACCTGACAGATAATTGTTACATAAACGGGATATGAGGGGACCTGTCGGATTATTGTCCCATATACGGGATATGAGGGGACGTGTTGACTGGCAGCATATGGTAGGGTATAATTTTCACTCCTGTTGCTGTAATAAACGAAATAACTTTTCTCAGTCCCATCGACAGAAACTAGTTTCTCACATCTGCGCCCAGCGCTGTGGCTGACAAACCCAAACTCAGTTTACGCAGTAATTATTACTGATCTTTGATCGTGGTAAGAATAGAGTGGCCATAGTGTGTCACTTATATTTTGGGATATAAACGAGCTAGTGGAAATGATCAACATTTGTTGTAAACCCGTCAGTGTTATAAAGTGGTACATTTATATAGCACTTTTACCATATGAATACTTAAAGGCGTTTTGCATTGATCAGTTTACCCTAAGCGGACCGGAAGCAGATATAGGCGCATCAGGCAGCCGCTTCAAATCGGTCCATGTATGCTGGTACTCATTTTACCGACCCCGGAAGGATGGAAAGCTGAGTGAATATTAACGGGGAAAAAGGTTTCACAAATATTCAACCCTCGACCACGCCGGGGATTGAATCTGGGACCTTTGGGTTGGGAGGCAGAGGTGTTCCGCTGTTCCAACCCCTCCGCTTGTATAGCCTAAGTTGGGTCCAGTATTTAGGTACCCTTCGCTTGTATAGCCTAAGTTGGGTCCAGTATTGTACCCCTCCGCCAGGATTTGTAATAAATTTAATAGTGATCTTGATTAAGTGGCTGTTTGTCGACAGCTGGAAGATTTCGACACATTTAAAAGTGATAATGATCATGATGATACCAATGCTGATGATGGTAATATTTAATGATGACGGTGATGATAATAATGATGACGACTATGATGATAGTGATAATGATAATGACAATGGTATGATGACAATGTTACCATTTCTGGTGATGATTATATCTTTTAAGGATAAGCCTTATATTTTCACAAAACTGCATGTTAGTAAAAGGTATTTCAACCCGTTTCCCCTCACTCTGCGGCGTCTTTGTTTAAACTTGCATCTCAAATTCAAACACACGGATTGACAGAATATTGGTTAAAGACGTAATATGGGGAGCGAGCTCACATGTAAATGACTAACTAAACAAAGGTGGAAAATATTTAAAATCATAAATAATTTTTTTCATACTTGTAATACTCGGCTGCGTCAGTGATGGAGTCGCTGTATTTTCCTCTGTAAAGGTCAGCAAACTCGTATAGCTCCCGGGCGTGCCGAACGAGAGTCTGTGCGTAGACGCTGTTAGTTGCCCTGAATGCAATAGAAGCGGCAGCAAGTGCCGCGGCGGTTTCGGCAGCCAGGTCCGAGCCGGGTTTGGTCTGCGTTATCTTGTAGGCTGGACGATCCATAGTCATGTCCTCGGGACGACCCCAGTATGCATGATCAAGTTTCCCATTGCCAACCTTGGGATTGAGTCGTCAATTCGCGTCAATTCGCGTCAATTCACTACATATTGATGTATATTCAATGTATATCATGCACCTAACTATTGGAAAACTCGCGTTTATTTTGTGTTACGTTAATTTGGTGCAATATCGTAGTTTATATTCATAGAAGTCAATCTAGAAATGAAAACCGATTAAATTCTTAAATGTCTCTAAAAAGGCATCACTATATATAACAAAGTTATAGGTTCGCCCTGAATTTGTTTGATTATCTTTCAGCTGGTGCTGGATCTTTCACTTGTCTTTGCTGTTATCAAAACTAGAATTCTATTATTTCAATGTTGAAGTTGTCAGAAACTCGCGCCATTTCAAAATTAGAGACTCAATAGGAAAGAAGCTTTTATAGACCAACATTTAGTCTCCATTCAACTGTGCGGGATTTAGCACAAAGATAATAGTGATTCATTCTAGGACACTTTTCTTTACATAAAACTACTTTAAGACAAATTTAAGCCATGAAGAGTTCACTTACCTGTCCGTAAAACTCGTATTTTTTCGTGTGTGCCTTGATAAAGTAGTCTGTTGCCCATTTGAGGCTGTCCAACATGGAACCCAGTTCCCCTGCACTTAGGTACGCGTCTCGGTACTCCACTAGTCCCCAGGCCAACACGGTCGCACTTGAAGCCATAGGGAATCCAAACTTGACGTAGTCCCCAGCGTCATACCATCCACCAGTCAGGTCCTCACCATTCTCCCCGCGGTCGTTCAGAGCAGAGTCTTTCCTCCAAGAGACTCGGTTATTGGCTGGCAGTTTCCCGGACCGCTGCGCCTCGTAGAATAATATTGACTTGTGTAACACCTCATCGTAGTTGTACGCTGATTGGGCAGGCTGGTTTGTTGCAGGTGGCGTTGGTGTGATAGTTGTAACAGAAGCAGACGTCGTACTCTCCGTACCCCCACCCCCATGTTTTCTCTGGAATGTAACAATCGCATCAACAGGCTTCCATTCTGGTTTCAGTTTGTACACGTTCATTGCTATCTCGAGTATTTCTCCAGCAGATTGACGAGCGTTGTAATATTTGTTCTGTATCTTAAACGTTTGTCCATCGCTTGAGATGATTTCTCCTTTCCACTGCTTCAGTGATTTGACAGCTTTAGAGAACTTTAGAGTTAAAATCCATCCTTGAGGCCCTACGTTATGTGTGAGTACAACTGTCGCTTTGGCAGAAGAACCTGCATTAAAAGAAATTACACTGCGCCACACATCTTAGAAAACAGTGGTAACAATATTAAACTTCATTTCAGTGGCAAGAACAGGTCTCCCAATTAATTATAAATGAACCAATTATAATATAATTTTCAATTCCCGTCTTTGTTAGTCTGAAGAATCTTTGCATAATAACTATTTTCAATTTAAACTACTTAAGATTTATATAAAATACAGTTCTTACAATCATTGTTAATCGATTTTCCTAAATCTGGTTTGCTAATTGTTCTTTTAAAAATATTATTAGCAGACGATAACGAATAAAAGATGCATTGTGAAACGTTTCGATCAGTTGTTTCGAAAATATTATTTTCTATAAATGTTTCAAAAATCAATGGCAATTTACATGCCACACCTCGCAGCGCGTGATGATGAGACGATCGCGAGGCGCGCTACAGACGCAAATGTTAAGTTGATGCACCTCCGTAACAAATCGGTTGCCAGATGATATATGGCTGTATGTAACATATAAAGATTCGAAAGTTGAAACACATTTCAGTTTAACTACTCTCCCTTACCTTTTTTCCAGTTACTTGTGACATCAAAAGAGCCAACATCACTTTCTACTGTTGCCGTTACTAACAGTAGCATAAACAGAATAGTCTTCATGTCTGACGATGAGCTCATTTCATACACTGTACATGAATATAAAGAGTGGTTACTCTATCAGGTAATCGCGCTATCGAAGTTGGCAAGGCATCTTGGGATAATAAACAGGGAAGAGATTTTTCGCGGAGGTCATAACTGGGATGTAATATCTTACCTGGGAAATACCAAGACAGCATATACTGACTCTGTCTGTTACCTTCGGAACGGTTTCCAAAGCGAGGTATTCAAAAAAAAAAGTAACTTGAATTTTTATGATGATGACGATTGTAAAATAAAGACGAAGCAGCCCTTATTTCAGAAAATAATTTTGCTTCTGCGCATCACATTTCCTCTTTGTGATTATTTTGTATAGCTGTTTTGGCAGTTTAGGGTAAAGATAATTTAGTTTATTTTGATAACGCTGGGAGTGGTTGCCCAAATCTCCTGAGCCAAGGGCTCATGTATCAAGCGCTCGAAGGTGCGCCCTTTACCCCCTCCCTCTGTCAATGCTAAGTTTTACGGGTATTTAAAGCTCCAGCTACACGGATCAGAGGAAAGTCGAAACAGACGTTGGGATCACCGAGAATCAAACTGGTGACCTCTCGCACAGTAGGCAGCGCACTAACCAACTGAGCTACGCCAGTTTACTTAAAGTTGATTGATGTTTGATGGCCGGAAACACAATTGTAAACATTTTGGTGAAACTGGAGCACTTTTTATGTACCTTGTAATTCCTCTAAAGCGGTGCAGAGTCATTACCACTTACAGATCCTGATCACAGACACTAAAATCACAGGCGGGGATCACACATCTAGAATTTACACTCTTGCGCTCACACATACATATACAGTACGCACATAGAACGCGCAACCACATGCAGTTTACGTGCGGCTTTTTATTTTTGATGTAATATTTCAAAAACTCGTACTTCGTGTTTGAATGGGTGTTCCAAACAGAATTAATATCGTTATTTTTAATGCATTGTTTGCTGTAGCTTGTGATTTCGTGGATTGTTTCTTTTTTACTATTTCCGAAAACAATTTACAAATTTTTGATTCAGTCTCTTGCCCTTATTTTGTTCATATTTTCAAGCAAACTCAGTCTCAATATTCATCAAGTTCAGTTGTTCCGTCCTAATAAAAAGAAATGTATAGCTAATTTACCATGCACCGCCCATTTTAAAAAATCGCGTGATCAATTCACTGCATGTTAATGGATATATTTAATGTTTTTCATGCACCTAAGTTTTGAAAAACTTTTAAAAATCTTCTTCGACTTTCCAACATGCATATGCATCGGTAATTTGGTACAGTATAGTGGCTAATGTAGCCATATAAGTCAATCAAGAAATGAAAACCGAATATATTTCTAAATGTTCAAAAAAAGCAGCCCCGTATAACAAAGTTATAGGTCGCCCTGTATTTGTTTGATTAGCTTTCAGATGGTGATAGATCTTTCAATTGTCTTTGCTGTTATCAAAACTAGAATTCTATGATTTAAATGTTGAAGTTGTCAATCTTCAAAGCTCGCGCTATTTCAAAACTAGAGAGTCAGTAGAGGAGAAGCTGTGTTAGAACAACGTTGTCTCCATTAAATTGTGCGAAAATAGAAGCTGCTGCTGTGCTCCAGTGCGCGTATAGTTGTTGTGACATCTATAAACATCTTGTTTGCAATTACACAAAACTCGAAAAAAGATTTTGCTTGATAGTCCGTCCAACACGATTTCTAAGCCGTCTTCTCAAAACTATTTTCTAATGTTCGAGGATACAGTGTTGTCGACCAGTCGATTGGATGTTGCATAACACAAAATATCAAAGGCCATAGTGTTCTGTCTGCTCTCTATTCCTCAAAAGATGATTTCGGGTGTCGGTCTTTCAAGAATTCACTAATGCTAATCCCGGTATATAACGATGTCGCTCCTTCTCTATAAAAAAGTAGAAGCTAGCCTTGACTAATTAGAATGATTTTAAGCAACATCGCGCAAAGGCGCAAATCTATGGATGCAGTTTAGTGAAGTCATAAATCTGCAGAAGTATGGTTGCGCGTCTTTCGTGTAACAATCAGTACACTAAGCAGTGTTATTCTCGATCCCATCTAATCCAAATATGCTGGAATATTCAAATTTGGCGCTGCACCTGAAATGGCTAATTATGATAGCAACAACACAATGGTGCTTCGACGAAGGACTAACGCTCGAAACGTCGGCCTTCTTTCAAACTTACGGCGCGGAAAATTGTTTTGTCAACCCTTGGTTGATTTTATTAAACACAATGGAGAATTCGTTTCACGATATATGCATGTGCTCAAAACATGAATACACCTGCTTATCTACACCGAACTGTGTAAAAAACCTACATTCCTTTCAATCCTTTAAATTTTATTTCGAAACATTTTTATTTAAATCTTAATTTTTATTTATAAATATAGTATTTTACTGAAATTTTAATTTTAAATACTGTACATAGCGCAGCTGAACATTTCTATGCAATTTGAGCTTTAGAAATTGCAAATTGTTATTATTATTCTAAATTCAATAATTCAATAGTATTATGGTCAGGTACCTATTGCCACAGGTTTTATCCGATTGATTTGTTATAGTCCATAATGTCTTTAAGGTAGCAAATCACAATTTTAGAAGACCGCTACATGTCGAAATTCCCATTTTTATAAATACCTCTTTGGAGAGGTATTCAAAATGTGATAGGTTGTCTCTCTAAGGCAAATATAATAACATAGCACAGATAAGTTGATGGTTTGGATCCATCGGCTGGAGTCGTATAGAAAAAAGTGTTAACGGTTTGAACGCATGTTGCTGTGAAGTCCAACGTTTGAGGCGCGTATGCGTTAGCAGGTTGGGCATGGCGGTTGTGATTGGGCTGCTCGCTGTTATTTTTCGGCGATCTCTTAATGTATAAAGTTATCAGTAAATATTCTCAATTTGTCAATTATCAGTTATATTTTATCAATTGTTCATACTCATGCATGGCTCAAACACTTGATTCTATTGTCTACACCCTTGTGTAACATCAAAACAGGATTCCTTCAATAGTTGCCATGGTATTTTTGTGTGTATCTGTGGCTGTTCAGCTGCAAATGTTTTGAGTCCTGTCACAACGGACAACACTGTAGTCAGTTTCCAAGTCGTTAAATGATGTAATGAAGGTTGTGAGATGTAATCGAGTTCAGTGGACACTGTTTTTGTTGAGTTGGTGGTGTGATCCAGGGCTGCGGAAGAGACAGCGGGTGAGTTCGTTAGTGCGGAGGTTGTACGGAACAGCTACCAATACCTGCACAACAATAAAGAAAGACAACCCCGTTACAAGTAATATTACGCTATATTATTGCAAAAATTCATATATGTTATCACTTTTCACTCAACATATCACCTCTTTTAGAATTTTCCTATAGATTTGTTATTTCTTTAGCTGATGAACTAAAGTCGCAAGCATTGAAAAATGCTATTACTCAGCAAATATTAGAGACAAAAAGGAAGCAGACAACACTCAGGCCGTTTGGAGATTCTGATAAACAAACACTTGCAATTGATCGTAACAAGGTCACTACCATACAATCGCTTTTGGAACTGTTATGAGAAACTGCAAAAGTTTCCATATATTGTGACTGTTAGTCTAGGAAAGCTTTCACAGTACTGTTACATAGTCTACAATGTAACCTTGAGCGTGTAAGCGATATATAACCGCTTACCTAATATCTTAATTTATTATACGACTGTGATATTTACCATATAAGGTCAAAAATGAGTGCAAATATGCCAGCGTATTACATACTAAAAAGCCGTATTACACACTAGATGTCCGTATTTGCACTGTACCAAACCGGTTATTATAACCAGTTTTCCAAGCAACAGGCTGCAACAGCCGAAAGCTAAAATGGCCGAAGCGAACTTTTACGAACCGAGCGACGACTACCCAAATTTTGACATAACATTTGACTTTGACCTGAATGATGCTGAACTTATTGACTATATCACAGAGTTTGAAAGGACCGACACTACGAACAACAACTCCAACAGTGAAACAAGTGCCAACAACAAAGATGCGACAAAACTTCCGGATGCGGAAGTGACACAATTTATTGAGAACAACAGAAACAAAAACACAACAAAAA
>JANSTR010158573.1:0-10221 GCA_025434805.1 Antipathozoanthus remengesaui
ACAAAATGAATGGTCACTTTATAGAGTTTCGTCAACTGGTTCAAAAGTTAGGACATTCTTGGTTTATTTGAAATCAGAGTTTAGTAGGGAAAGGGTTAATTGCCGAGTTATGGCAATATTATTAGCCTGGTTTTGAGATATTTTTGCTGGTATTCGTATCTATATTCTGTACAAATTATTTAAAATGTTGTTCGAATATAAATTTTCTTAGAGGACCTATTAACACAAACGAAGAAACTTTGTCAAAATAAATTACTGGTTTGTGATTGGTTAGTTCATTAACTGTTTCATTGATTGCCGGAATAATTGATTGGATGGCCTGTAGAATAAACCCGATAAGTACTCAGTGTAATTCAGATCAAAAGAACCGTTCATAGTCTGTGTTGTCTTACAATTGCCTTGCGGTCTGAACTAGGAGACGAACAGCCCATCAGTGTCACTGCGAAGTGAAAGAAATCCAAGTCGGTCATACTCCAGATGTTCTTCCTCTCTTTAGGAATCAAATAATACTTGCGATAAGCGTTTCACGATGCCTATGACTCCACCCCTGACACAACCTAACAATTCATATCTATCTGCTTTGCCGGGAATTAATACTGGTAAGAGTCGTGTATATGAATTAATTTTATCATTTGAAATTGAGAAATGGCTGGTTATCTGTGTTTTTCTCTTAGTAAATAGTTTGTAATCAACTATAGACTAGGTAAAACGGATAATGAAATCAACCAAGAGTTGACAAAATAATTTTCCGCGGTGTAAGGTTGAAAGAAAGCTGGCGTTTTAATGTTAGCCCTTCGTCGGCGGTTGATTTTATTGTACGTTTTATATGTGTTTCAAACACAGTATAGTGATACTCTCTAATCAGAGATATATATAATATATATATTGAAAGTAATCAAGACTACAAAGATTACTGTTTTTGAAGGTTACATTCGTTTTTAGTACCACAGTGTTTTTCATGTCAAGGCTGAATATTATCTTTTTTCGAAGATTTTAAACTCAAATATTCTTGTGAATATTCTTAGATTACAGTATTGGAAAACGGATGCAAAAAACTATATCAATTATAATATTGTTATCTGAATTGATAGCTAGTGTAGGACCAGTTTCTTAGTTTTGTTATATCCATAGGTGGGCGAAGCTTATAGTACAATCAATATATTGATATCTAAAACATTCTCGTAACAAAATCGCAGCCTTTGGCATTTCCTTAACATTAATAATAACATTTCGCCAATTGCATCTTAATATTTTTATAAAGCATATTCTTGGAAAAAGAGTCTAGTAATATCGTAGGAATATATTCGATATCCTTTTGCTTGGCGCTTCGCCATTGTCTTCGAATTCTCGCTGAACTAATGTCCGCTTTCGTTTCTTTCATCGAAAACTTTCTCAGCTAATATTTATTTTCAATATCGAACTCGTTTACCAGGACACCAAATAGGCCTAAACATTAAATGGGTAAACAACTCACCGTTTTATTCTTTCTGAACTGCATCGATGATATATTCAAAAGGGTCTTTCAACATTTTCCACCGATGCTCGAAATGACTCGCTACACTGCACTAATAAATAATTCAAACGTAATTTCCTTGGACACATCCTTTGAACATTGAACTTCTGAGTGATATGGGAAAGCAAATCAGTAGCTAGGAATCCCGGAAGAGTTTGTACGATTGCTGTAGTGTAGGCCGAGGACAGGTGCTACAGCGGCTAGAGTCTGGAGATATGCTCTCCTTAAGAGCCTTCAAATCTAGGTTTGGCCGAGATTGCACGAGCCTTGCTGCGAACAAGAAAAGGAAAACAGAAAAAGAGTTTGGTAATGTTTTCAAGAACAGCAACGTTTCTGTTGGTTTATTTTGAAGATCAATGACCAGTAATTAAGTAGGAAATTTTTTATTACATTGCAGCTGAATTACTTTTTCATTGATGAAACGTTGTTGCCTTATTTAAAAGTGTTAGTGTTACTAATTAAAGAATCGATCCAGCGCAGAGAATGTTCATGAATGAACTAAAACTGAAAATTTTGGATGTTTTTCTTTGTTTTTAACGCATTCGTACCTTTAAATATCTTCACTCCACATTTTGTTGCATACTTTGTTTTCTCTGGGACAGAAATGTCAAGTAGGTTGTCAATTAAATCTTTTGAAACCACAGCAAATCGGGTTCAGCGACTTGATCCACCATATTGTTTTGGTTCGCTGCCATGGTCTATTGCATTTAGACCATAGCAGAGTAGCCAATCAGAACGCCGGATTTCGTGATATACCATTGTACGTTTCTACTAAAAGGAATTTAGCCGATAACAAGGAGATATGTTCTAAGGCAAACGTTCATAAATTGTGGGAAACTTCAATTTCGAAATTAAACTGCACCCAGTACTACTCCTGATAATAATGCTATTATTTTGTTTTCAGATTTTGATAGTCGGGCGGGCTGTTTTTATTTTTATATTTCTTAGTTTTTTATTACTGCAAAATAAATACAATGTAATAGAGGGTGGGTTAGCGCCCATTGTATTATTTCACATGCACTAACATGAATCAAATTACTATTTTTAGCACTTATTCCATTTCATACGAAGTTGATATAAAACCTGTGTAAGTGCCTGTGCTTTCTTGCTGCTCCTGGCAAATACTTTCACAAACATGCGGTGCTTCCTTTCTTCCAGTGGTTCATTGTCAAATGGCCCAGCAGCAAACTCATGAAAAAATTTGCGAGCCGTGTGATTTGATCATTCGATATCAAGCATCTTTCAGTTTCACGAAGTAGTGTTTGACCCTTTACAGGCACTGCAGCACAGAACCAAAAGGTATCGAGTATAAATTATTTCTTTAGCCGTTTTATAAGTTACATTGCAAGAGAGTTTTAAATAGTCTGTCAATCGACTCTCAGTTGCAGTTCTTAAACGTAAGTAATTCGTAGATTGTCATGGCCATGGGCGAGATATGAACGAAAAAACACAATACCCCGTTCTGTCCGGGTATAAATTAATAATTTATCACAAGTAATTTCAATTTTATTCAACTACGAATAAAGTAAAAATTCGTTAACACATTCTTCATGGAATCTTATAAAAAATCTTGGGATCATTTTACAAGAAGAATATGCAAATTATTTTCAAGAGTCGGGAGGGGATGCCAACCAACTAATTTTTTTTGTTTGGCCTAAAGTCGTATATTTACTTAAGTACTAATCTGAAAACTGTCATACTTTTATTGATTGTGTATTTTCCACTGCAATTTTCTAACTGCCACAGATGACGCAAGTTTTGAGAAGTCGATTCACGTGTCAGGAGTTGGGCTGGTTTCTCGAGAGGCTTGCCGAACTGAGGACGTGGATGGACAACAATATGCAGTTCTCTGGAGCTTTCTTTGATAGCAGGTACTTTTCTATGATGGAAGAGGATTTCTGTCTCCGTATACAGATGTGACATCTTGAGATTGTTTCAAGGGCTCTTAAAAAGTTTTATTTCTTTGTAAATTTAAACGTAACCCTCGAACGTCCAAGGAGGGAGTCAAAGTCCAAGGTTTTTCCGACCTAAAAATCGCGGCCCTGAACCAATCAAAACGAAACTTTCATTACTTGTAGTTCAATAATGAACGCATCTTTTGACGTTAATTGGATGACGTCCTCTTTTATAATTTAGGCAAAATTAATTATGCAAATTAGAGTTTCGATATGAGAACTATTTAATTTGTTGACAAAAGTTGTTCTAAATTCTTCTTTTCCACTCCATTTTTAATTATATGTGATCCTATTTTATATGTGATCCTATTTTAGGTTTAAAATACGTGTTTTCTACTAATTTCAATAAAATTTGCTGCAGTTTTGCAGAAAATATATTTTTGAAAATTCCAAGATGGTGGCCAAACACTTCCTAATTAAAACTTGTCAATGATTGTTGTTATGAAAAGTAAGCTACTCACATGCCAAACCTTGATCTTTATGTGCAATTGTTTAAGAAATCATGGGGGTCCAAATGACCCCCTCCCCCCGGGTTAATTCGGTTAACTTGTTATGAAAAATAGCTTGGTGGTCTGATGTTTAAAAAGTACTCAAATAATAAAGTAAGAATTTCTGTTAGTGTTCGATATCCTAAAACATTTAAATTAACTTGTTGAGTTTTTTCTTTTGATCGCAGTTTGAAATTACTCTGCAGTTTGCGTTTGTGTGTATTTTGACCATAAATAGATTTTAAGACCTTACAAAGTCTTAAATGGTCTTAAGTTTGCTGAGTCATGAACTGCAGGAAGCCTGTGTTTGTTTGTTTGTTATCAATCACTACTTCAACATTGGAGGTACTTTTTGTAGTTTGTTTTCGATGTCTGACTCACTTTAAAAGTAAATACTTATTTCAAGTAAAGTATATACTAAAATTGTGCCCAGTATAGCTTAGCACACGAAAACACTATATGTATATTTCACCAAAAGTATACTTCAACCTAGTACCAATCTCCCCGACGTTTCTTGAAATAAGTGTTTGCTTTTGCGGTGCTTTCAGTCGTTTTTTGTGACTTTGTTGCAGCCTTCTTGTACTCTGCATATTGTTTAATAATTTATTTGTTTTCCAGTTTACCCCAGTCGAGTTTGCTAAGTCCAGGACAATCACTCTTACAGACATCACACCAAGGTAACTAAGTAAGACAAATATTGTAGTCAAGGTGATGAGACCTTTGAGCCCTCTCTTTAGACTGTTCTCCCTCAAGTCGATAGTGTTTTTACATTACTTAGTTGATCACCAATTGCACACCTAAAAAATGCTGACTTCTGATTGGCTAGTTGTGGCTCGCCAGTCGGTTGACAGTGTAATGAAATACTTTTCTTTTCTTTTTTCGATCCAAGTTAGACTTATTAGTTCGACTTTCGAGAATCATTCCTGCTATGCGATTCACGGTGAGGAAAACTGACGGACTGACTCGGGTATTCCACGTTAAATTTTAACTCAAGAATCATTTGTGATCGTCCTTTCACGTTTTGTTTGATATTATCTTGCTTGTAAAATTTGCATTGGTAATAGCGTGGTTTGCAGTGGTATTTGGCATAAATACCACGAGTGATATTTCAGAGTTGGTCTACGCAATTTCGCGAGCCGTTAGGCGAATACCACGTACAAATCATGCTATTATTTGTTTATACTAACACCTGCGAAAATTTCTACAACAGCATATGTTTATTTTGAGACTGTCACGGGAAATTTAGCTCACGAGAGCACGTCGTTTAATGGTGGGAAACTAGCTGATGAGCGCATGTCACTTAATGGCGGGAAACTAGATGGCGAGCGCACGTCACTTATCTTAATGGCGGGAAACTGTAATTTCACATGTAGGTATTTCAAAATTACGCTGAAATACCACTTCTCTCGACCAATCAGATTGCAGAAATTTCTCAGGCAATGGTATAAAATATAGAATACCCTCATCAGAGCAATGAATTTTCCTATATAATTTTTTCATGAAAAACCGCATTAGAAGTATTATTTCCACGTAGATATAAATGACGTCTCTAAATAGGCGAAGCTGACATAATTATTGTAGTGACTCTTATGTACACTTCAACTGATTGATTCAAAACTCTTTCAGCATCTGCAGAAGCGTTTGCGGCAGAGAAGACTGCCGTAGTTCAGCTGAAGATGTTGGTGGACAGATGTTGTGAGGCACTTTCACTTTGGGAGCTGTTGTGCGAGCACCAATTTGAGCAGATTATTGATCGTATTGACCCAGTGAGTTTTAAATGGCATCGACTTCTGACAATATTTTAACTGAGAAGTTTGGTTTCAAATACTTTTGTAATAAAAGTTAACGCTAGAAAGATATCTTTCGTTTTCGATGTCGACTTGACACCATTATCAAGATAAAAGAATGATATAAATAACCTCAAAAATCCGTTTACTTTGAAGAAAGCCGAGTTTAATGAAAGTAATATTTCAGTCGCAAAAACTCGACAACACTTGATTTTGGAATTTTTTTTTGCCTGTGCAATAAAGCCAGTAGCACAGAGTTCGAGAGAGTTTCATATCTTGTGAAAAAGACATTAGCAAATTGCGCTTCCACTTTCAGTCGTGCACAGTTCAAAATTTGTGAACGTATATATTAAGTTACTCGTCTTTAGATCTGTTGTATCTTTGTGTTAACTGATTGTGTCTTCATGTTGGTCTACTCTGTGTCTGTTATAGGTGATAAAGGAACAAGTCAAGTTCATGAAGTTCAGAGACCTTGTCTTACCAGGACAGGAGGTTTGTAGCCGATCGAATTACAGATAAGTTACCATTACATCTTTATTTGTTTGTTGAGTTGTCTATTTGTCTATCCACCCACCTGTAATGTTCGTCCGTACATCTATCTATCTGTGTCTGTGTGTGTGTCAGTGTGTCAGTGTGTCTATCAGTTTATATTTGACAACCCGTCCATCAAGATAAGCAAGAAGAACGATAAAAGATAACAAATAATATGGCGAGGAACAAGAGATTAGAGCTTGGCTCCATTTAACTGAAATGCGCTCTTACTTAAATACAAACAATTTGGATTGGTGCAATGCTCCAGTTCTGTCCACAGCGGCGAAGGACCTGTTATTACCATCCTAATTATGCACGACCAGCTTCAACAGCAACAACAACATTTTGTTTACCCTTTTGATCGATACAATATTAGTAATACAACGATAAATCGAAAAATACTAAAGGGTTTGGCTTCAAAAAAATAACTATAAAGTTAAAGGACTTGGAAGCCAAATCACATTGAATCAATCTAAAATGCTAGGTCGGAAACACACACACACAACAGGCACAGGCACAAGAGAGAAGATAAATATATATCTAACAAATAAAGCAGCAGACAAATCGTATGAAGGAAAGGAATATGTATTATAACTTTAACCGGCATAAGCTTCGCATCGAGTATATCTTCCAGCATTTTCCTGGCAAGGGGCTCGTTCCTCATGCATGTTAGCTGACAATTACTACACAAGAACACACGACAAAAAAGTGAAAAAAGTCTTTAGAAATTTACGAAAACTGACCGCTGGCTCCCATCTTGCCTTGTAGCTCAGTTAATAGAGCAACGGTGACCTGTTCCAAAATTCCACTGGGGTCAGAATTTTTTTCTCTTTCCACATCTAATTGAGCAGTAAAGCATCAAACGTGGCAACCAAAAGTGAATTGGGAAGATTGCCAATTCAAATAATACTTGTCAAAAAAGGACTAAAATATTATTCTTACCTCTGTTGATAAGGATGAAAATACAACTGACCATAACAAAAAAAAAGGTGACTTGTACATTTACCCATAACTCGTAGCACCCGAAAAACATGAAAAACGCTCATAAAAACGTACAGAAAGGATATAAGAACTTCAAACTTAGCATACATAATGTTGATAGGATATGGGCACGTTTCCCAAACAATGGTCTTCTACGTTCAGCTGTTCACCGAATTAGGTTCGCAAGGCATTGTGGTTAAATGTACAGCCACCTTTTATGGTATGGTGGATTGTAAAGCAAGCAGTTTTAATATCAAAGGATCTTGCGTTAGAAAAGCGGAAATCATATATTAGTGAATTAAAATCATTCCTCCGAGAAACAGGATGCCAGACTGATACAGAAACTCAAGATACAATGAAGACACTGCAAACCAAACTCCCAAGAGAGGAAAGAATATACAAATATTATAGACAGAATGAAATCATCTCCTATTTCATTGCACCAAATATGAAAACAAAGTCAGCAATTCATAGTGAAATAATTTCTTGCGTTGTACTTCGTTCAAAATTGGAAACGTACCCTCCAAAATATTGGTTACCATGGCAACACAACACCAAGGGTAGTTTTGGAACCCAGATAAAAGATTGCCTGGGAAATTGTAGAAAAAGTCGTGTAATTTGAGCTTTGAAAGTTAGGATAAAGAAACCCATAGGACTGGATAGGGTAAACACTTCTGGATTTCACATTCAGAGATCAACTTTACCAATTGCAATGGATTAAAACACCGTCACTATTTCAGACTTTTCAGTTCACCAGCAGTCAGTGACAAACCCGCCCCGCACGGCATTCTGGTTTACCGAAGTTCTTTAACCTTTCAGGCTTGCAGTGCATTAATTTCGTCACTGATGAATCAATACCTCGACGACAAGACGTCGGTTGATGCCATCAGCGAACGCCTCAGGGCGGTGTGTCCAAGTCTGTACAGCAGTGATGATGCAATTTGTACGAAGGTACACCTTGAGTTTAGTGCTACTGTACATGTAGACATAATTAGGACTCCGTCTTTCATAGTAGCAAGGTCAAGTAGCAAATTGCAAAGAGTTTTCAACTCCAAATGGTTACCTCTATTTGTAAGTCATTCTAGTTGTCCCAATTTTTTTGATATAGAAGTGTTGGTGAATTCGTAATAATGCGAGTTTTGCAGGCCGGTGAGATTCTTTCTGTTGCCAGAAGAACAACAGACAAATTTGAGCAACAAAGGATACTCAAGGACTCACTGCAGGTCAGTACGTGTACACCAGTGTACTGAGTATAGGGGAGCAGGGAAGGGTGAGTAAAGACAGTTAGATCCGTATCCGGGCAAAGTGGCACGTAGGGTTGATGCTTCTCGTTAGTTTTCGCAATGCTAAGGGGGTTAGAGAACATGACTCCTCCTGGACAGGACACTTATCCATGCAAGCTGGCTCCCGACAAAAGCTGGTACTCATTTTACAGGGTTCATCCAGATCCTCAAAAACCATGAAAGTCGATAAATTTCAGTTTCCAAAATTTGAGGTCTCAAAAGTCCTTAAATTTTACAAAAAACAGTCGAAGTCCTTGAAAAGTCCTTAAATTTTCTCTCCCCGCTGTGGGTTGCATTTTGTTTGTATTAAAGAAATAAAATTGTTTACTTTGATCTTTGTACATAATTGTAACTCTATCCGGAAAGAATATATTTTTCTAATTAAAAATAAATAACGTACATATCTTCAAACGTTTTAAGTCGGTCATGGTTACAAAGTGTGAAATAGCACAGCCATAGTTCCTTAAAAATCGTTTAGTATACATGAAAAGTCCTTAAAAAGTATTTAAATTTTGTTTTGGAATTTTCGGACGAACCCTGTTTTACATAGCCGAGTCGACTGGAGCAAGCCGAGTGTCTTGCTTTAGGGCACAACAAAGTGGCTGAGGTTTGAGCTCACTACTGTTCCGTTACAAGTCAGACGCACTGACCGCTCGTCCAGTGGAGTGGAATGGTTACTTTTGTTAGTGGGATGGAGTTGGGAGGATACCTGGGTTTGGAAACGTTTACCTCGGTGTGTTCTCACTTGTTCCTTTTCATATGTGTTTATCTTAATTGAATTTTTGTTTTAATCATTGAATTGTGCTGCACAACTAAAATAAAGTGTTCTAACATAAAATAAAATACATGCACTATCACAGTAGTCATTATAATGGTCAAAACTGGTCAACGGACAAAATATAGACAAGAGAACGTATAACAGCGAAACTGGCTGAAATACCTGTTCTAAATGGAAGATTGTCATCAGCCTGAACTTCTCTGTCTACATTGCTTTTATCATATGAAACTAATCGACTTTACATGATGAGCATCAAACGAAGTATATTTTCAGATTGCCTGTTGTGTTCACACCAGCTCTTCAGCTGCTTAATTTGTTGTGTCCTTTCTGTACAGTACTATCGCCAGGTAACTCACAAGATCAGCCTGGAGGCCGTTTGTGCAGTGTTTGAGTCAGGTAAGCAAGTTTATGTTATGTTCACATTATTGAGTATCCTGTAGTGTGGTTTAGCGGCCATGTTTACCAAGAAAGGCGAATTACTCATATGGGATGTAATATTCAAAAACTCGTACTTCGTGTATGAATGGGTGTTCCAAACACCGAGAAACTATAAATGAATGCACCAGGCCGCAAAGCGGCCGAGTGCTTTTATTGTTTCGAGGTGTTTGGAATCCCCATTCAAACACGAAGTACGAGTTTTCGAAATAACTTCTTAATCGATCAAAATAGACATCTTGATTCCATTGTTCTTCACACAGTAGAACTGAATAGACTACTCTTGCGTGATCGGTATGAATATGATGATTAAGAACAACTTTATCCCTAGAGTTTGAAATTGGTTCAAACATAGTTAATTGAGTGGAATGGTTGGGAAGCCCGGCAAACTTTAAAGGCCCTGAAGCGAAACTGGGCTGGATGTTGAGACGGACTGTCACGTGATATTGACAGTGCACAATCTTTTGTTT
>JANSTR010158584.1:0-10220 GCA_025434805.1 Antipathozoanthus remengesaui
TTTGAAAACATATTTTTAAAGCTTAAACGATGCAACACAAAACGTGTATTGTAATCAGAAAACATTGTTAAACTTACAGAATTGCGGCGGTTTCAAACAAATATTCACAGTAAATCTTTCAAATACTCCTGTGCAAGAACTTTTCTCTGAAAAGGGGGGTGGGCGCTTACTCGGGCATGGGCGCTTACTGGGTCAAATACGGTATTTGTACTAAGCATTTTCAATTGTCCATGAATTTAATTTTGTGTATTGCAGCTGATCTACTTCTTTATGAGGCTAATGAATCAGAATGACAAACTAGCCAATAGGAAGCGGTTGATGCTGGAAGACAGTGTGACGGCTGCAGAGCAACATGCCAAGAGGTCGCGCCAAGAGTATGGTGAATCAAGTGTAATGACATCTGTGAGCCAGCCACCGCCCTATACTGTCCATCAAGTGAGTATACAATATCTGTTTGTGAAATTTTGATGAGAAGTGCCAATTGAAGGAGCTGTTAATGCATGAATTTGCAATAAGCTTGTCCAGGGAGGGTGAAATCAGTGGACACCAGTCTTCCAAATAAAAGTGGGCTATTGTTGTAGTAGACTGCTGACTAATAGTTAAATTCATTCATCCATCACGTTAAAATAGCACTTAGAACTGTCAAATCAATATTTAACAATTATTCCACTCACTCTTGTTGGATATGAGCTTATGATAGCTGACTCGGTGCGCTGGAAAAACATTTTATTTTCTACCAACTCAAGTTTTTGGCCATTTTGAGGGAAAATTTTCCATGACAAAGTCAGTTTCCACATTTGGACAAACTACAGGATATATGATTTGTACCACAAGTAGAGAGCCAATCAGATCATCAGAAATTGAATATCCAGTGTTTTGTATTTAATAAATATATTTGTTATCCAACTTCAGGTCGCACAGTACAAAAAATCCATATTTTTAGGCCTGGAATGAGTACAAATATCTTGCAATATTTGTGCTGTGGAGGTTATTAATTTTTGTATTGTAGCAGATTAGTCACGTATTGCGCATGCCTGTTGAGTTTATAGTACTTAGTAGAGAAAAAAGTTGGATAATAAATCTCTTATTCAACAGTTTAGTGCGTAGTATGGGTGGAAATTTTTACTTATCTTTTGTATTTCGACTCGCCCTACAGGCTCACCCAAATACTTCATGATTCATAAATTTAAAATATATCCATGCATACTACACACTAAACTGTCTATTAAGATATATATACTGTAAGTAAATACAGTTACTAATTATGATTTTTACAGGTACTAAAATAACATACTAGAAGGACGAACTTCAAGCCAATTAGTTTTCATGATATTAGAGCCATAATTGCACACATTTTAGGTATCCTACTGATGATCAGTTGCTGATTTGTGTTTTATTTCGGGAACATATAGCTGTCTGTTGAAATGTAATAATGATGGACTTTAAAACACAATTATCTGACTGGCATGAATTTGCCAGTTTTGACTTTTTTTTGGTTTTTTTTGCAGCCAAGCACACTTACAATATCAGATATTTCAAATTCCCCCAATGGAATGTCGTCGAATATACAATGTAAGTAAATCCTGACATTTGGTTCTTTGGCTAAAAATTCCCCAAATGTATACATGTACAGTAGTAAACCTTGAAGCAGTTCTTTTATACTTGAAAAAGTTTAACAACAAAATAAAATGCATAGTACAGGGCCCAGTTGTTCAAAAGTGGGCTAATTTATTAAGAGTGTCACTGAGGCAAACTTCAACCCTGGCCATAGGATTTCATTGAAGTGATGATCATTTATTGTAGAATATCAGTACCATTCTGGGAAAATCACAGTCTGTAATTCTAACTGAAAAATTGTTAAATAATATAATTATGAAGACCTTTATAGACTGTGAAGAGAGGGTGGGGGGTGAATACAAACCCATCGCATCCCCCTTAGTATGGGCCTGTATATTCAGTGATTGGGTGTTAATTACTACAGTGTGTAATTTAAATAACACAATTTGATTTTTTGCCACCTGAGTCTTTAAATGCTACAGTGTAGATGAGCCTGAGCAGCTGAGTTGAAGTATTTGAACTGTTAATTAATTTCAACATATTCTATAATATTTTTTAATTGCAATTTATTTTGGTCTGTAGCAACATCAAGTGGTCCCTTGATTACAACCTTGTCTGATGATGATGATGTTATTCGGCCGACTATGGCCAGTACTCGCCCAATTGTAACGAGCCCACATTCGTCAACATCAGGTATTGTAATCCATGCCCTCCCATTTGTCTAGACAGTAATATTACTTAAGGCCCATTTCCACTTCATCTGCAGTTCGCAAAGCGCATGCGTTTTGCGATTTGTGAACACATGCAAATTCAGTACACACTCAAAGCCTGTTCGCACAAATTCCTATTGTTTAATCAGCCAATGAAATCAATTTATCTTGTATGGTGCGAAACAATAAATGTGTTGAATTGGCTCTTTGTCGCATTCTGATTGGTTGCCCACCGCCCGGGCCTTCCATTCACAAAAAAAACCATTCGCAAAAAATCAAACATTGTGAACTGGTCAAAATTGCAATGCAAATGTTCGTATGCAATTTGCCAACGTTTGCATGCGAATTTCAAACAAAGGATCACAATCATGTGATTTGTGAATTGCAAATGAAATGGAAATCAGCCTTTAGAACAGTACTTCTTAATTTAGCTAATCCAGGCCAGCTAGTGTGACCTGTGACAAGCACACACACACACTCTTACAGGAATCAGACTGATCATGAATGTTGTATAGAGGTATGTCTGTAATCTGCATAATGTATGATTAATGGATACTGTATGTTCATGGGAGCAAGGTACTATAATTATACAAGATTTTATTTTGTTGAACTTGAGGTGTACACATGTACAGTATGTTGATTCATCATTGATCATGGATGAATTTGAGTGAACGGAATGTAAGAGCAACAGGTCAAGTGTTTAGTAGGCTTCCAGGTGTGAGAGAATAGTCAGCTCTGAACACTGTGTATGATTGTATCTTTGACTTTTGGCCTTGAATGTTTTTGTACTATATGAGGGGAAAACAGTGTGTTTTAATCGGCTTTTAGACTGTACGAAAATATCTCCAGTGTGACTTTAGAGTTCAGGTGTACATAGTAAAGCACATTTTGAATGATAGATTGAAGTAGAGAAAAGATAACCCACTGTATCCGAATGATAGATTGAAGTAGAGAAAAGATAACCTACTGTATCCGATTGAAGTACAGAAAAGATAACCCACTGTATCCGATTGAAGTACAGAAAAGATAACCCACTGTATCTGATTGAAGTACAGAAAAGATAACCTACTGTATCCGATTGAAGTAGAGAAAAGATAACCCACTGTATCCAATTGAAGTAGAGAAAAGATAACCTACTGTATCCGATTGAAGTAGAGAAAAGATAACCTACTGTATCCGATTGACGTAGAGAAAGATAACCTACTGTATCTGAATGATAGATTGAAGTAGAGAAAAGATAACCTACTGTATCCGATTGAAGTAGAGAAAAGATAACCCACTGTATCCAAATGATAGATTGAAGTAGAGAAAAGATAACCTCCTGTATCTGATTGAAGTAGAGAAAAGATAACCCACTGTATCCGAATGATAGATTGAAGTAGAGAAAAGATAACCTACTGTATCTGATTGAAGTAGAGAAAAGATAACCCACTGTATCCCATTGAAGTAGAGAAAAGATAACCTACTGTATCCGATTGAAGTAGAGAAAAGATAACCTACTGTATCCGATTGAAGTAGAGAAAAGATAACCTACTGTGTGTGAGCAAATACAAACACAAATTCACAGGCATTGCTTCAACAAGATTTATTCTTATATTGATAAATAATTGAACAATATCAATTGTTAAGTCAGGCCTGTTTTAAACAATAACTCATTGAGGCCAACAATCACCTCCAGATGCAAGTATATGTACAATAACTTCAAACCGTCGCCTGGGGCACTACAAATTCACTTTGAATTTGTTAATAAAAAGTAAATTATTTTACAATAGAATATTCTACATGGTTACTCACAGTGCCGTGCTTGTTATTTGCAATTTCTAGTTGTAGCTAATGATTCTTGTTTGTTTTTTCATTGTTAGGTAAGAGTTATCCACACGCCACAGTCATCCAGCCGACCTCAAGCACATCAACTGGGGTGGTAACATTTCCCGATGAACCGCATCATATCAATGTGTCTCAGCTGCCGCATGTCATGGAACCCGTCCAATACCAGGATGCCAACCAACTGATGAGTGCTGAGCGATCCACCAGACCTATCAGACATTATGGAGAGGAGCAGGCTGCTTATGATAGGTTGGTTTCTAGATTTCTTTCAAGATTTCTTTTTCTTTCAATACTTCTTTTTTTCTTTCTTTCTTTTCTTTCTTTTCTTTCTTTCTTTCTTTCTTTCTTTCTTTCTTTCTTTCTTTCTTTCTTTCTTTCTTTCTTTCTTTCTTTCTTTCTTTGAGATGGGATTCTTGCTGACAGTAAAATATTGTTCAACCTACTGCTACAGTAAGTATAGAACTTTGCTCTAATGTGTAAAATTGAAATCAATGGAAATTTTATTATTTGTTTTCAGAAGCTCTCAGCTGGATGAAGCAAAGTACCTTATGGCACAGCGGTAAGTTAAATGTTGTTATTCCTAACTTTCCATGCATAATTATAAATTATACTGTATAGTGCTGTCATAGTGCTGTCAAGGTCTTAAAAGGAACTACTTTATGCCAATTTTTCTTAGAGAATCCTACGCGGGCCTTGTCCACTTTTCAGTTTCTTAAGTTTTTTTTTATTATTTATCAATGTTAGATTTTTAATATTTTGTTTCAGTATTATTTTGCAAGGCAATTTTAGCACCTGTATTTCGTTTAGATGTATGGTAAGACTGATTCAATTCAGAAATAAATCTTTATAATTTTTTAGATTCTATATAGAGGACTGCTGGTTTATCAATTTTTTACTGTAAAGTGTCACCCTCATTAAATTTATTAAATGTAGGCTTATCCTCTAATTAGTAATTCATACGGTACAATTGTTAAGAGCTCAGTTTCATATCTCAACAGTTAACTAGAGTTTTCAAATGCTCCAGTAAGGGAAATTAACAGTGTTTTTCATAAGGTTTAGTATAGGAAGGTAAATCAACTGGGAAAAGAGGTACAATGGTAGCACTTTTCTTATCCCATGCTAAGTTTCAGACTGGGTTACAGCAGGGGAAAGGAGGTTCAACCAGTAGGGAGGAGCGATACAATTTACTGAGTGTGTACAAGCACGGGCCTTAAGAAAAACACTGTCTGGTTAATGTTTGAAATGTCAAATCAACCAGACAACATTTGGAAAGCTTCCTTGTATTACTTCATTGATTATAGTTATATAAACTAATATTAATGCTACTCCTGCTAAATTTTTGAGACTCATATAAGCCATACTTCATGAAAATTGTGAACATCTGAATTTGTTGAAACACTAATAGCATTTCCTGATTCTACCTTTCAAGACGAGCAAAATGAGTGGTCACACTATAAGGTTTCAACAACTGGTTCAAAAGTTAGATTGAATAACACCAAACACTTCTACTCTTCAAGACAAGCAAAATAAATGGTAACACTATAAGGTTTCAACAACTGGTTCAAAAGGTAGATTGAATAACACCAAACAATTCTACTCTTCAAGACAAGCAAAATGAATGGTCACACTATAAGGTTTCGACAACTGGTTTAAAAGTTGTGATATCCTTGGTTCAGTTGATCACACCACACTCTTGTCCAGTAGCTTTCCACCAGTTCTTTTTTCAAAAAGGCTACACTGTTGTATCTTTTTACTTGCTTTTCACTACAAATACTATTAAATCATGATCGGTGATCAATAGTTGATAATTATAGCTTAAATTATCATAATTAATAACTAAAGTAATAGAATATTTGGGGTGCAGGTTGCTGTTTGAATTTGAGCTAAATACACCTGTTACCATGGTCTGTAAAAGAATTAGAAATTAAAACACATTTTTTTCAAGATCAGGAAAAAGTTGTTAATTCCACAGAAAGTCAGTGAAAAGTCAGACAAAATTTATATCATTTAACTAATAATTAAGAATGAGAACAAAGCTGTATTCAAATGAAGTGCTCAAGCTGATATTTGAGGGTTACCGCAAATAAATGAATGTATTCACAAGAAACTGCAAACAAGACAGGTGAAGTGTGAACATTATAATTATTATTATCTGTACAAATTCCAAGTTTAAGGTTAGTGAAATTTTTCTCAGTGTCATGGAAAGGTCGGGAATAGTCAGGAATTTTTAATATAATTTTGGATCTTGTGCACTTCATTTGAATATTGACTAATCTTGTAGTAGTGAATGTAAGAATGGCAATAAATATTTGCCTAGACCTTACAGTAACTTTGAATTCAGTTGATATTAAGCATTTTCTTGCAGCGGATATCTACAAGATGAAACTAAACAATACTTGAAGCAGAGGTACATGCTATTAACAAAATATAAATAAGTTCTGTGCATCGAATTCTATTAATTAGGTAATTAGAAGCATAAAATTTTTGGGCAAAGACACTCCAGACACTCCCTATAATAATCTTATTCCAAGGTCGGGTGTGCTTACAAGTCATATTTGGAGGGGTTGCAGTGAAATTAGTCTAGATAGTATTATTAATTTTTTTGGAGTGTTTTTTGGTTAGAAACATTTGAAAATGAGTAATTCTAGTGGCAAAAGGCTCCTATTGTTTACATATATTGTGTATCTGCTGGGCTGCAGCTACAGTGGCAGAGAAATGGATAGCTTGCCTGAAGACGTTAATTCTCCTTCTTGGAGCATGCTTCCCATGGCAAAGGAGAATTAATGTCATTACATCTGCAGTCATAGTGACCAGTCTAGTAACATTAATTGTGGTTAGAAGCAAGACTATCATAAAATTATCCCCTATAGTTTGACAGTATTGTACAGTGGAATCCCGGTTTAACAATCTTTGGTTTAACGATATTCCCGGTATAACAATAAACATTCATTTCCCCGGCAAAAGTTATAGTAAAATGTATGGGGCAGAACCCTGGTTTAACGATATTCGGTTTAATGATATTCCCAGTTTAACGATGGGGATTTTGTTCCCTGAGAGCAAAATCTTTCCCAGTATAACGATAAAATCAACATGACAGACCACAGGAAATGCTGTTTTTATAACAACTTGTGAGCTGTACAAACTGTTTTGATATATTTTAATGACAACAAAGAATACTCCGGATGTTATACTTGTGAATCATTTGATTAACTACAAAGTATTACTTACAAATTTATCAGTTAACATAGAGTAAAAAGCAAATGTCACCTTTTTCCCGGTATAACAATATTTTTAGAAATTTTCCACAATATCGTTATACAGGGAATCTCGGTATAACAATATCCCAGTTTAACGATATAATTTTGATGTCCCCTTGGTGTATCGTTAAACTGGGATTCCACTGACATAGCAAAATGTCAAGTTATCATTAATTGGCCTTCTCAATACCAGGCTGCAGGTCGCTCATTCAGTCACCTCTTCTCAGCCTTCTCAAAATGATTTAGGGTAGCAGGTTCACACGATGCTGGAGAAAGCTAAATATATGTCCTCATAGCACAGAACGTTTTACTTCACTGATCATTTGATAGATGTATATAAAAGTTATGACTGAGGCAGCAAAATGTCCAGAACAGGTGGCTGAATGAGTCATCTGCTGCCTGGTTTTGAGAAGGCTATCTTCTGCATGTTTGGCCATCTCTGTCATAACTTTTGTATACATTTATCAAATGAGCATACTAAAACTGTTGCTATGAGTGTGAGGATAAAATTATATATATTAAGCCTTCTCCTGAAGATGGCAGCATGTGAACCTAGCTACTACCCTGAATGATCAACTTAGTAGAAAGCATGCAACTTACTTTTAGAGTAAATCCCATAAAGATGACAGGTTATTGTTTCAATTTTATTAAATGTTGACTGTGATCTGAACTCTAGTAGCAGCACTGCAACAGCCTGCAAAAAACACAAGCTCATTATTTGGGGGTTAAGCCCATATAATCCTAACCCTAGTTAACCAGTGTTTTGCGTAAAGGAAATATAATAGTATTAGCCATTTTCTGTGTGTGGTTGCAGTACTTTCAAATGTAACAACAAAGCTAAAGAGGTGCAAATTTGAAATTCTTTGCCGAGTTTATTTCCTTGCACTTCTTTGCTGGACAAACTGTCAAGCAATTCAACTGTCATTTGTCAATTCTGATTGACTATCATGGCTTGGTTAATTTTACAGTAACTTGCCTTCAGGACTTTGCAGGAGCTGCTTATATGCGGTAACTGTATATATAACTGGCTCCGCAGAGTCGTGAAGGCAAAAGCACTATGCACTATATATTATGAACAGCAGACCCAGTCTGAAACTAACCTTGGACCTGACAATAAATGTCAACTTGGCTTGACCTCCTTTTTGAACTTTTGATTTAGTGTATTCAAAAGCCTTCCCCCTTTCTTAAAATAATGTAACATTTCTTAACATGTAAACTTGTGATAAACAGAAAAATGATGGCAAGGAATTCAACAAGTCAACTGTCAAGAACAATAAAAGGTACTAGCATATAGATCTATGTTCCATATATATACATTGTTTTATTTAACTTTATTCTAGCTGTGCTATATAGATCTATGTTCCATTTATATATTGTTTTATTTAACTTTATTCTAGCTGACAGTGCTATATAGATCTATGTTCCATATATATTCATTGCTTTATTTAACTTTATTCTAGCTATGCCATATAGATATATGTTCCATTTATATACATTGTTTTATTTAACTTTATTCTAGCTGTGCTATATAGCTCTATGTTCCATATATATACATTGTTTATTTAACTTTATTCTAGCTGTGCTATACATGTAGACTTTGATTTAGTTCAAATCTCTTTATAAAGAATATTTAAATACTTGGGTCATTTCTGCAGGTCATCAACGTCCAGTAATTAATTGCATAGACTGTAAAAATATACTTATTCTTGTACCTCAGAACATCAAAGAGTATTTCAAGGTCCAAGTCCTCACTTTCAAGTTTTGTAGCAATTCAGGAAGAATTCTTTCGATCTTTGAGAGGCGTACGTGGACGAGCACCTATTAAGGAAACGGAACAAATGCCTAACCCTGGTGAGCGCTCCAGTCCACAAGATGAAAGGTTGGTCAAATTCAATGCAACCCTTGACCTAGTAATGTATATGCTGTAAATTATTAATAATATTTAACAACTTCTGTCTGTCTGGGCCCTAAGCTTAAATGAAACACTATCCCAAAAGATATTCAGTCATCAGGCTTGATTGCTAAATGTTTGGCAAATACAAAGAACAATATTTTACAGTCCCAGGATGTCCCCACAGGATGTCCCCATCATGACATGCCATTATTATGAATATTACTAATATTATTATTGGATATAATAATTAATATGTTTCCAATACATATTAGCCACTTCAGAATTAACCATTGGAATTAAATGTCTAAACTGTAAATTAAGTTATTTATTAATTATATACCATTTCATTAGTTCTCTATTTGATGACTGAACTTGACCTTAAGTACTTATCTGATTGTAATTGATTTTTTCATATAAAACAAAGAAATTTTAAAACCAATAAAATAAGGCTACCTAGAAAGGCATAAGCCCTCAGAGGTTTCTTTTTGGGGCTGCTTGTCACTCTACATTTAATAAATTACAATCTTAAGTTTCATTATTATTTATATTTAAAAACTATAGAGTGACATAGTTAGTAATAGGAATAAAAGTTCAATATTTGTAGCTTTAAACATACACTCGGGTACATGCATTGTAGTATGCAGAATACACTAGATCATATAATTTCTTATAATATAATATATATGATGAGTTCTAAGATCATTCCAGCCCTGCAGATACCACACTGCTTGTAATTAGTTGGCAATGACTGGTTCCTTTCTTCTGGCACTGTACAAACCAAATACTGATATTAATATTGTTAGTACCTAGTAATATATATTATTTATAATTCAACAATAATTTTCATACAGAAAATGCACAATACCATTGGTCAGAAACGATCACGTGATGCACGTTTGCAGGGCCACTATTTTTCGATACAGCAGGGCCAATATCTGTAACCGCTGACAAGCAATTAAAATTGTTTTATTTTCG
>JANSTR010158595.1:0-10219 GCA_025434805.1 Antipathozoanthus remengesaui
TGCAAGCAAGAGCATATGTGGAATTGTGTGTTACTATTAAAACTCGACTGATGGACATTTTGACTCAATGCCTCTTGAGTCATATAGTTTCTTCTCTGTTGCCAAGACATGATATTATATTCTTTGTTGAGAAAATCCATGCGAGGATCTTACAAATCATAAATACGGCTTACAATATTACGTTCCTCTTTCATATTTTGACATCAGTACGTTGTAGTTCATAAATGCAAAATAGTTGTCCATGTTCATTTGAAATAAATAATTGTCTTGAATTCTTTGTTTCATTTCTGTTCACTTTTCGTGACGTTCTTCTGACCGTCGTAACATCTTCACATATCTGTTGTGTTTAATCTGCAGCACAAATTGTAAATTATAATTAGAAAACGGTTTAATCACACCTATTAACAATAAATTAAACCAAAATTTATAACTAATGATTGTGGTAATCAGTGAGGATACAAGACTTGCCTACCCAAATCATCAATTTAAAGAGAAGATATTAATCCAAGCGCAATCAAATTAACTGATGACCACAATCCCTGCGGAGGTAGGGGGGACAAGAAGTAAAGAAGGAGGAGAGCATGCCTCCTTGAATCCTAACCCAAACAAGCTTGCTGCCCCCCCTGACTACAATCGCTGCATACCACTCTGTTGATCTTTCATGAAATAACTCAATGATGCCGCAGTCTTGAGCCTCTAAAAGATTATAGTTGATAGTACATTATAGAATGACAATATATCATGTCTGACACAAAGTTCCTGAACCGGAGACTGTGCTTGAGGAATCACATCTCCTTATGGGCCGTAGAGTGTAAGAAGCAACAATTGAATAGTTCACTACATGATTTTTCTTAATAGAGATCCATAAACTATTAAATATGTTTAAGCAGTAAAGTATTTTCTTTGTAGTTAGAACACCTTTATGTCATATTTTGTGAAAACTGTTTTCTTCAAATCGAATGACATTCAATCCCAAATATTATATAAAATTGCATGACTCGCTGCTTAATATACAAATTGCAGCACTGAGTAGGTCAAGGACTAGGAGAAGGACAAAGAAAATTCAAGACAGTACGAATTTTAGTTTTAATTCTTAGAAATTATTATAATAGGTATCAATTCCGTTTTTGTAGAAAAAACTTCAGATGGTAATTTCAGTAAACTACCAAACTAGAAAACCACCAGGAATAAATTCAGCATTCCATGAATTACTTTAGTCCCGCCAAAATTAAGTTTCAAAGACACTTGTCTTTGCCGTCTCGTTATTGATCTTCTAAACTAGTCTTCTAAATTGCTTGATAGTAGGAACGAGTAGACGTGTTGAGAGAGAAGAGAAGAATCGCAATTTAATGCGTGGGCACTGCTTCTTCGCTTCACGGCGGCAGTAACATGAAGAAAGATCGATCAACAACGCCAGTTGAACCGTTTTGTGTTTTCCAGCTCAGCAGATTAAGAAACTCCCTACAAACGGGCAAGGATGGGTGGGTTTAAGAAACGAACATTTAAAAGCTTTCCATGACAGAAAAAAGCCATCTGCTTTAAATTTAGAAAACCATCTCATTAGTTACGGATATAGTTTCTCATTAATAGGTCGTTATAACAGTTTAGGTCAATTTTAATTCCAATATTCCTCAAATTCTTTGCAAACTGTTTTGAAGCATAGAACGAAGCCATTGAATGTAGATTTATTCCTGGGCCGCTGGGACAGTTGTAAGACACAAAATGCACTGTATAACTGATGCATAAGTGGAATTTACAAGTCAGTGACAAACATCACTGCTGTTCATGATCCATAGTAGAATCAAAACTGTAGGTGGCCAAGTCTATCTGTACACACTGCAGTGGTAATGTTTATCAAACTCAATATCTTCTTTTCAAACTTCGTTCCAATATAGTCTCCACCTGAATTACATTATGTGTCATTTATTTATCACCATATATTGATACATCCCTGTTTTGAATGAAAAAACACTTGAAAGCATCTTCGAAATCAAAATAAAAGGGAAGGATAATTTGCGAGAGGTTGTAACTGTTCAATTGTTGTTTAATGTTGCTCAACAAAGAGAGTTTAAAATGTTCACAGCAATTGATCGGTTTTTACGTTTGTCTTTGCATCAAGAAGAAGTAATACTTGCCTTTATTTGTAGAAAGTTTTTAGTTGTTGATGTTATTTTACGAAGCAGCTTGAGTTTTGCCTGGAGCAGCCTGGCTTTAGTTCTGCATTTTCTTGATGGCATGCAGCCGTGGCGACCACCTTTGTGAAATCCCTCAGTCTGGCCCACTGCACAGCACAGAAGCACAACAACACATAGACACGCGCAAACTATACTTTGTGAATTCATCCTCATTGTTGACTTGCTAAGTAAATGCCAATACTACAATTTCAAAACTTTTGTGTCCTGCTTGAACACACTATCGATACTGAAAATATGAAGATGACTTGAACAAATTTATAGTCTACGAATTGAAGGTGAAACAAGTATCTAATGTTACATTTGATGTGACACTGAGGACACATTCTGTCATCTTTTCCACTCGTAAGGGCCAACGCCAGTTTCCCTTTGCTGCGGTTACGACAAACACTGCGTGGGATGGGTTCCTCTTAATTCTTGCGCAGGATTCCTCGCTGTACCTCGCAAATATATTTTAAGAACGCTGAAGCATGCTACCCGCTTCCTCTTCTCAACTTTTATATAGCCCCTAAATCGTCCAATTTAGCAAATTTAAAAGTATTATTAAATTTCTGAAATAATCCAGTTATTGCAGGAAATGAACATCAGCTTATAGTCAATAGACTTGACTGTTAATTAATATTTTTTAGCTCCTCTCGGCAACTATTAGGTAAGTATGAGACTTTCTAAAAACAGCTAGGCCATGTGCAAACGCTATATGTGGTGCGCGCGCATATTTCCGTGCCTACGGTACGAAACTTCCGAGACTGCCAGAATGAAGCAGCAGTTTCAGTATTTTATGCCATGCAGTAGCTTTCACAGCTTCTGTTTGGTTGGTATATGACCTTGGTATTGTTGTAATATCACATAAGAATGAACTCTAGTTTGACGGTTGGCACGTGAACCGGCAGAATTCTCAAGGTTAAATGCATTTGGCACTATAGTCTATATTTTAACCAGACGATGATTTTTTTAAGAAACTTCACTAAAGTTCCCTTCACAATTTATAACCGGCTGTAATCCGCTTCATCGTCCTCGCAATTTAACCATGGCGTATTTGAAACGTGAATTATATATTGATTGCGGCACTTTGTTCATCTTTGCCATATCATGAAAGCTCCGAATCTTCAATGTTGTCCAAACCAAAAAGAGCAAGGCCAAAGCCAAAGTATAGATATACTGTATGCATCTAAAAAGGTACAGAGAAGGAAGCCTTTAACAAACATATTTTACTTCTGTGTAATAAACTTTTCAAAAGTTTCCAATATATTCTTATGTAAAATGTGAAAAATGACTCTTTGAGTTTGGCTATATAACTCTGGCGATGTTTCAGCCCAAATTGAAAGGCAAACTTGAATTGGAATCCTGAAATTGGAAGTCAGGCGGATTTAATTGGCACACTTATACAAGGGACCTCAGGGGATATAAAGGATACTCACCTATGACCATTTCCGGAGCCAATTTTCAAAATGTCTCATTTCACCCACTTACTCACTCCTCAAAACATTTCTGTCATTAAGCGTTGGTTCACACTCAAGTAGTCAAGAGAACTCTCGAAAACCTTGCTTTAATAGTGGATGCCCTTAATGCCGGTCACAAGGACTTGCTGTACGCGGTATCTGAACGAGTAATAAACTTATTAGAAACCAGAGAACTGAAGACTTTACTCCAGTTTGCTGTTCATTACGTGACCTCGAGACCGAACATGGCTTGATGGACTGCGCCATGCAGTTTAGTTACGGGGGATCGTTAAGTTATATAAAAAGCACTGAAACTGCACTATGCACTATATTTCCATATATTTTTCGGACACGGATGTAGATGCTCGTCGAAAAAATTGAATTCAGCCTCTAGATGATGCCAAGTTAGGCGTCCTGGAACCATAAATTATTTTAACCCCTTAAAGGACTAAAGATATCATTCACAAATTCAGTTGCTTTAGTCTGCGATCTCGCAACAAAACTGTTTGCCGTTGTTTGTAAAGTGTTTTTGGTCATCCCGAATTGAAGGGCATCTACAAGCTTCTAGAATTATTGTTCGAATTGATCGGACACTCAAAAAGATACTAAATCCCCCAAAGGTATCACTTTCGCGCGTTAATCCCTAAGAGAGACCAACACAGGCCACGATAGGTATGACGAGCACCCCGTCCGGTCGATATGGGAGTATGGAGGCTACAGTTTTTACTGAACATGAGCTTTTTATATACAACAATACTGGCATTCGAGAAGCATTTCTTACCTTTGCTTAGTTATTTTTTTTTGAAAAGGAACTAAAACATTGAAGCGAAGAAGTGACATACATGCATGTATTTCAGTGAGAGTTGGCCGGGTGAGTGTCTCGATCAATAAACTTTGGTAAAATTCTGCCTTACTAAAACATCTTATGTCAATCAATCTTTTAGGGCTCAATTGATAACGGTCTTTTTATTCCTTAATACTGAAGGAGTCACCCTGAAATGATACCGAGATGAAATTTCGCTCCGTATAACTCATTCTGGAATGAGTTCATTCCGGTTTTCAATCCGAACAAAATCTTGTTCTGGTATATGCGATTTTATTCTGGTATCATGTAAACTGAAAACTAACTCCACTCCGAGATGAAACCGCAAGCTTATATTCATAGTGGGAATGTCACGGTTTAAAACGCGGGGAAAACCGTGATTCTCTTTTCTGTTTAGCCCAAAGAAGCAGTCCTACGGTCACACGGTTAGTTAAAATTGCAGATACAGCCATTAATACATTTAGCGCGACGCTTGCGTTATCTTTGTCTCTGATATGGTGCGAGAGAACCTTGTCCAGCTGAATGGCCGTAATGTGAATGCAGAACGAACTCTCATTCTGGAACGAAACTCATTTCGAAATGAAATTCATCATATAAACAACCCCTCAGTTACACTTGTCCTTGGTGAGTTTAGATTCTTCATCATGGTGATACAACGTACGGCAAATAAACCAAATACCGAATAGAAATTAAATTGTTCGTGTTAATTTGTGGAATTTGTTGAATGCAGCTGGACGTTTTTTAAAACAAACAATATTTTCAATCTCAGAATGTCAACAAATACTATAATTATCGCAGAAGAATGCGGGCATTTGAATGAAATGGTTTCAAAAAGCCTGGCATTACAACTATCCCGTAACTAAACACGGTGTTTGTTGTTATCCATGTTTGAGTATTTAATTGGATACAACTTTATAAGGGAATTTAGGAACCTAAATATGTCTTCAGCTACTATGGTTCGGTTCTCAAGCCGACTTCCAAACTGGCAAAAGGCCGGCTCAGAATTAGAGATGTAGGAGGTAGTGAACCACTATAATTTTCTTTGTCACTGACTCCAATGGAATTTGTCACAAACACCGTTCCTACACAGGCAACCAGTTAATGAGGTATATGCCATCCATTTTCCTCTATACTGACTTTTCTTCATTTGAAATATTGACGCAAACAGTAAATTTGAGTCGCTGATCGCCATATATTTAACGTCATTGCAAGCCAAGCCGAACCGAGTTGACAATACATGTGGACGGGGAAGTAACCTGAAGTTTGTATCGCTTGAAGAAAACAGTTGCTCGTAGTACTTGTAATGAAATCAGCTTAGAGCTACGAGAGTAAATATTTTTTTACATCGGCGGCCGAATATATCACGTTCATTCTCGTCCACTCGGATAAAGTGGCGGCAAAAGGTTAACGCCCACGTGAATGAAATATAATCATACAGCGGAGATTTTCAATTAGTGGGGATGGCATTAAGAGCTAGCCGCAGACATCACACGACATAATCAGTTATAATCGATGACATGATGATATGATTGCTACGTATATTTACGTGTCACCTTGCAAAGCTTGCTTCAGAATTACACTTTTCTACCTGTCCATTTTGCTGTCGGTTCGAAGTTCATTGCCATAACAAATAATGAATTATTGACCTGGTACGTAAATTCTTTTACCATGCAAGTCAAGTAGGATTTATGGGAAAAGGTGATAATATTTAATTATATCACATCACTATATACCACAAGTGTTTCAGGAGTATCAGTTTTCGTTTACCATATGTATTTTTTTTATCCGCTATAATTTTATCTGTTTTGAAGTTAACGATCGGTAAAGTTACAAAATATTACACGGTCGTTTGAAAATAAGATCTTGTTCTTCTTGTTTTGAAAAGATCTCGTGGCTTTGCGAGTTCAACAACAGCGGCCATAAAACATTCATTTCTGATTCATTTTAAACCACTTATTAATAGTGGCGTTAGAAATTAACAGCGACTGAGGACTCGGAAGCTTCTGAGAGATGTCAAGTCTGTCCGAGGATACCTTAGGTCAGCGGCGTCCGTTGTTCAAAGGTAAACCTTCCTAAAGTCTCAACAAGCAATGCCACCACTTCAATGTTCACAAACACGACTTTATAAGAAGTGGTATATTTTGTAGAGATTCATTGTTTTTATATTTTTGATAAGTTCAACCCCAAATTATTCTTATTTCTACTAATTTCTACCGTTTGAATTGAAGAAGAAACAATACAAAGCACTGGAACTGACAAAACTCCTCGTACCATACACTTTGAAGTTCTCTTTCGCCCTGTTGATATGATATGAGTCTCCATGTAAAGATGTAGTTCACACTCACACTTTGAAGTTATCTTTCACCCTGTTGATATGATATGAGTTTCCATGTAGTTCACACTCACCAAAGAGAAAAGTTTAATATGAAATAACTCCTTACGACTAGAGATACATTATTAAGCAGGAAAACTTACAAAGTCAGAAGTTAATAATGCATGACGAAAGCGATGGTTTAGGTCTTGGCAAGCCTGGATACTCCGCCTCTTAACGAGTACCAGCGCGGTTGTCCCCCCAGAGTTGTCAGTTTGGCCATGGTTTCAAACGAAGGAACTCAAACCATTCATTTTAGGCAATCCATATAGCCTGTATGTTAAAGTGAAAAAATAGAACATGTTTGCCGGTTTCGCTATGTCGGCAGTATACTAGTTACCTCTTCTAGGCTAGTTTCTATTTAAAAAAACTAGGTTTTCTATGTTGGCGAGTAACCCAAATGACAATCATTGAATCAAAATGCGATAAGCCTTTAAAGAAAAAGTAGTCAAAGTTACTACGCAAATCAATGAAAGGCGTTCATTAACTCCATTAGGTGGCAGTGTGTATAGTCTGCGCTGTTGACAGTCTAAATCTGTTTGTCCGACCATTGCCTTTACCATTGCCTAAACAAACAAAGCCGGACGAAGGCTATGCTGACAGAGTGCCAAGGTTGAAAAAGAAGTTTGTTATTACTTTTGTTGCCATCGCGTATCGTGATTACTATACTGAAAGGGAAATGCCGTGGAAGGTTGACCGCATAAAGATTACATGACAAGTAACCGGCCTGTCAGGCTTGAATTGCCTGACCGGTTACGTGCGATCATCAGATCAGTTTGTTTTTTCTGCTGCTTTAAAAGCAACGGGGGTTAGAGTTAAACAAACACAACATGTATAGCATAAATAGATATATGCTACAAAGTACAACAAAATTAAGGTTTATATTTTTAATTGCACTCTAATTGCCAAGTGTAGACAACCTTCCATAACGAGGGAAATATTAAAAATAAATTATTTAACAATTGATGACACGCCGGTGTGCAAAACCTTTTTTGTACCGCAGTAAGTTGTCTCTTTGCAGTTCAATAAAACAACACTGAAAACGTTTTGTTATTTACAGAATCACGAGGAGTATTTTAAGCCGCGGAATGAAATGACTCGACTTGTTATCAAATGGCTGAGAAAAACTTAAATGAACAACAACCTATCCTAGCGAATGTCTGCTAAAATATTATATTCTGCAAGTAATCTTCCTCTGGTTGTTTAGAAATGTATACTGAACCCGTACCTTAATTCTCGCGGTGTCCATTTTCTTGAGCTTGCCTCGGGCACAAATTTAAGAATAACTGTTCCTACTGTATGAAAGACGTTGCGAACGGAAAAAGGGCTGAGGTCGTAGTTTGCTTAGATTATTTTGACCTTTCTTAATGACAATCTTAACATGCCACGAGACCTCGATATTTAGAATCAAACAAGATCGTTTATATAATCATGAAGACTAATTGCTTTGAGAGACAGAAACAGAGTGAGGGCAGTTTTAACTGGACAAAAGCAGCAAAAAGACTGCAGCCATACCGTTACAGCTCATCGCTCTAACTAAATACAAACAAGGTAATTTATTAATATATGGGGTAAAGTTGCTGTAAAGTTGCTGAGGTAAAATTGCTTGGATGCTACCACAAAATACCAAATCAACAAACATTTGCAACCGTGAACTTTAACGAACATATTAATTGCTTGCTATTTTTACTATTTCAACGGAAATAAAAAATCGCCTAAATTGAAACCAAATGTCGGACAGGAAAACTCGTCATTTGAAATTAATAAGGTTGGCTTGCCTTGGGCTAGGGAAGTTTTCGATTTTAGTCTGGAGGAAGGAGTAAATGATACGTCGTTTGCATAACTCCACGAATCACAGCAACACCCATGTATTAATTCTCAGACTGAATATACCTGCTTCTGAATTTTATCAACTGGGACTACTTTGACGATTTTGGAAATTATAAGCTTGTGAGGAGCTATAAAACGCAAATCAATGGGTTGTGGGTTATTTTATGACGGTAAAAAAGTTCGTAGCAATAGTGTCGAGTTTCGTATCTAGAATATTTCGTTATAAAATCAAAAATTATAACCAACAAAGAAGTCCGTTCTAACTTGTAAACAAAGTTTTAAAGTTATAACTTAACTGTTATATTAAGAAATCTGAAACTATCCTAATTATTGCACACGGGTGTTTTTATATTTGGAATTTTATGGTCCACCTCGAAGGAAGGGCTTATACAACTTGACACCCTCGTTTTTAAAGTATTATCGGAAGTATTTTCTAAGAACGTGTTTGAAACCACTTCACAAACAAAACAAACCGAAAACTCGCGTAGCTCTCAGACGTTTTCGAGTTTAATTGTGCACTTGAAATAAATGGATAGTACTTAAACAAATGAGAAGTCTTCTGAAAATATGTCAAAAAAATAAAGGGAGAGAAGTTGAACAGAAAGTCTTGGGCACAATAGAAAAACTCATAAAATGCCAGGCTTTTCTCAGAATTACTAGAGAAGTAATATTTTTGCTATTCACAGAGGATGATGCTTCGGGATTTACCCTCGGGTTTTAATGGGGGGTTTTGCTATAATTCTAGAGACGAACCGTTTCATTATACGATGACAGAATCTTTCTTCTAATGTAAGCCGACTTATTATCATTATGTGGAGTTTCCCTTATTCGCCTCCCTCCCTGCGCTAAATATACACCACGCAAGCGAAAAGGCTATAAAAGGCTCGCTGTTCCACGACATAGACTGATCATCGTCTGTCCTGTGCTGCTGCAAGAAAACTCTAACAAAAGTAAGGTATTTGGCAGTGAATATCGATCTCGAGGCAACCACGAATAAATATGAACTTCACTAGCACACGCATGTTGATGCTTGTTCTGATGTTACAGTGTTGCTTGCTAGATGATGTACTAGCATTTGCTCCAGGACAACTAGGCTGCAAACCTAATTGCAAAGGAAGGACAAAGCTGCGAAACGCCCAACCGACGATGGTCAGAAAGTTAGTTAGACCTCGTCGTAGTTTCATTTTCAAGGTAGGCTGTTAAATGGACAGTGCAGCCGGTGCTTTAAAACTGTTCACCATTTGTTTGGCACACAAGCACGACAGTATATTCTTATTAGCCTAGCTACTATTAGTGAGAGTATTATTATAATTACTGTTACTGCTATTTAATATTACTAGAACTTTTATTACTTGGTTGCGGTTTTAAACAGTCTATAAGCTACAGTGGATCCGTTGTCTGGGATCAAAAGTAATGAACAAAATTTTTACAGGGTAATTCCTACGGCGTAGTAGCGCCGTTTCTGTGCTATGAAACTGTTGGTAAGCTACAGATTATTCACTGTGAGGTAGTGACGAGTTTGACAGGCGGCAGTTCTTTCAATGACTTTTGATAAGAATGCGAG
>JANSTR010158606.1:0-17531 GCA_025434805.1 Antipathozoanthus remengesaui
CGCGACGCCCACTCTGCACACCACACCAACCCGCCCCCCCCCACCCCGCCCCCCCGCCGGCCGGGGGGGGGGGGGGTACAATAATCCCCCCTCCCCTCGGTTTTTTTGGGATTAGAAATGCGCTCTTTAACCGATTGGCAAAAGCTTTGGCACAATCGTTCTTTGATTATAAACACATCTTTTACTATTTGCATTGTAATCTCTCTGAATAAGCCCCTAATGGCCGGCTTACTAAACTGGAGACCTTACAAACGGAGGAAGGTTCGTTAAAGATATTGCATGAAAAACAAATTATGCAAAAACAATTACTGAATTATGCAGATAGTTTACAAAACTTGCCTTGACAACTTCTCTTTAATCTTTCTCGTTTGAATTGAGGAAAGCCGTTAGCTAATTAGTTACGAAAAAACAGCTACTTTTTGTTGTGAGGTCTACATTTCAACTTGTCCAGCAGTGTTCCATATTCCTACATTCTTTCACCCAGAAAGGAGAAGTATAGTTTCTGGTTCCGATTTTATCCCTTTTTTGTGGAACTAAGATTTCCCAACCAGCTGAATTGTTCAACACGTAGAAGTATTTGATTTGATTTGGATTATATTTGTTAACATTCTGACTTAGATGAGAAATGACCAAAACTATAAGGGTTTCACATTAGAACAGAGACTACAGAGCAAACGTCTTACCAGAGAGTTTGTTATTATACTTATTTTACAAACCACTACTTATCTGTATAAAGAATACTTGCAACTATGATACTCGAGGAAGATAAGAAAAAGAAAGAAGGAACGAGAGGAATAGATAGAAGAGAAGCCGAGGAAAGAGATAAGAGATGTAGCACAAAGAGAGATGACACCAAGAGAGTAAATGAAATGGAGAAGGGCTAGGGATGTCACAAATACCATCGGTTTTACAAGTTGAATCGGAAAATGCAGTTGTCATTATAGGGTATACAGAATAAAGATCTCCGTAGCCAAATCTTGAGCTTTTGAAGGTAATTTTTTTTTGACTGCCGCCTGTAGCACAGTTGGTAAGGCGCCAGTCTGCTGTGCGGGAGGCTCGGGTTCGATTCTCGGCCGGACCAACACTCAGGGGCTTAAAATAACTGAGGAGAAGGTGCTGTCTTTGCTCTAACATCTGCAAATGGTTAGAACTTCGCGTCTTCTCGGTTAAGGACGTTAAATCGTAGGCCCTCGGAGACCTTTGTCAATTGGGTCGTGAGACCTGTTAAGATTCTCCGTCCACCTTGGAGTCGTAAAAGTAATAAACTAAGTAATAAACTAAAACGTTCTCCATGTTATGACACGAGGATATATATATGTTTTATACAGTTTCTACTGGACTTGTCGTTTTTATCATAGCCCCGTTTAACCTTTAACACCTGAGGAAGTCACTTTGCAAGTGACGAAAATTTGTGTATAAGTCTTCTCAAGAACCAAAACCTCGTTGCCAATGTTCACCGTCACCGTACATTTTTTGTTGTTCAAGAGGCGTAATTTATTGTGTAGCCATCGCAACGGTGTAATTTTCGCGTGTGAAGTATTCAGCGTGGAATTGCACTCAACCTGCCGCGCGCGCCCCCTCAAACTTTCCCGCGCAAATAGTCGTGGTTGATTGGTTCGCTAGTTGGTTGACAGTGCACAGAAATGGTTTTCTCGCGCGAGAAGCGTCAAGGAAAGTCATTCCAAGTTATATTCATTAGCTTAACCTGCGAGATTCATTCGCCAAAATGCGTGATAAAAATTCGCATTTCATGCACTAAAACTCTCATCAGGGCAATTTCCTCTAGAATGTAACGAAGTTTAAACTTCGAACTTTACAATTCAACGAAGTTAACTAATTTTGAAATAGAAGTTATGCCGAAGTTAACAGATTTGTCAATAAAACTATAAATTTGGTGCAGTTTTTATCTAATTGGATCCAACTTTCTGATAGAGTTAGTGCGAACCTTTGAATAACTTATAAAAACAACTGACAAATTTTGATGAAGTTCAGCCAAAATAAAAGAAACAAAATTCCGCGAAAAGTTTGTTAGTCAGTGTACCATTGACCTCAGTCATATCTTGAATGTTTCTCTAATTGCCGTCTTGTCAAAGAGCGATGCTGCCACCATGAGCTGTTACGACAATCTAGTTTAGATTGCAGGTGTCGGAGACCGTATACAACCGCGAGAAAAATGAGAAGTCGACCAGTATCTTGGTTGGTATTAATGAATACTTGACACCAAGTTGAGGCCAGCACTGCAATGCATCTGTAGTCATTGTAATCAGCGGTAACTGTATTTATGAATACTTAACACCAAGTCGAGGGGAACACTGCAATGAACCTGCACTCATTGTAATCAGCGGTAACTGCGAATCTTTAGACATTGGTCTTTTTTTTCTGATGTGTAAGTGCGTGCAAAAAACCGATGGGATTATAGAATTTGAAACGTATTTAAGAAAAGTAGAGAATCGAAACAACTTTACTGTAATTTATCTTTTTATTTACAAATAAAAATATAAAGCACTTTGAAGGGCTTTCGTGAGGAAATAACATCTGATCTGACAACAGCTAAACTTGATGCCGCAAAACCTCTTACCACGACATATATTACATTTACACCCATTGTCAAAAGAAGCTTGTGATTTATGTGTCGATGTTAAAACGTATCAAATAAAGTTCTTTTTCTAAAAGCTAACAAAAAATAACAAATTCCTTCTATCTATTTTCTACACACTTCTGAACATAATATATATTAACTTCGCGCCCAGTTTGCTCTAGGCCTGAAATCCTTGCACACTAAACACTACTCGCACGACTACACCAACCTATTCAGTATTTAGTAAATTAGCGGCTCTTAATATAGGTGCTACAGTGCGAATTGGTGCTTTTCTGCTACCAACGAAATTAAAAAAAAACAAGCTTCGACCAAAAAACAAATCCCGGCCTCATATTTCAAAATGGCTGCAGCATTAATTTTCCGTTCCAAAAAATAGAAAATTTATGGAGAATGCATATTTTCATCAATCTGGTCCATTAGCTGAACAGAATGACTTTTCCGCTGCGCTACTGCGTGCATATTCGATGCAATCGTCAACTTATCATTCTCCATAATATTCTCTGGGTCACGTCGGCGTCGGACACGAGTCCACAGTTCTGTAGGGAGCCACGTTACCTTTTCAGTTATTTCTGATGAGAAACCGGGATTTTTTTGGGCCTAAAACCAAAAAATTACACCAATTTGTAGTGATTATTTCGGGTTTTAGAATGGCCGATCTATATACCAGAGAAAAGGCTTTTAAAATTCTTGTTGAACAAGCAGACGTGCTACTAATGGACGTATAAAAAAACTGGCCTAAATAAAATAACACACTCATTCACATCCCCAGTGATTCCACTGACAACTGCCTGGTCAGCATAATTTGTTAACTGGTTGTTATTACTATAATTTTGCTCGGAATTCTTGTAAAGAAAAAAATAACTAGCAATAAAAAAAGTGCACTGGAGAATTTACTCTACAGCTACAGTTATCTGTTTTGACTGACAAACTTTCGTTCATCACAAGATTTATTATTGAAAGTTTCTCTAACTATTGTATTAGCCTTTGTATCTTGCAGTGTCAGGTTTTACTGTACCAACTAATTATGGAGAAAGAACTCACTTCTCCAAGAAACGTCAGTGACGCCTGAAGGTGCATTTATTTCCTTGTTTTCATTATCTCATTCTGTTTCAACGCATCAAATTTCGTCCCATTCTATCTCATCTTTTGCCGTTCTCTCTCTTAAAATATGAAGAACGCGTTCTCTAAAATTATGCTGAATTCTTTCATTCTCAACTGAAGAGATGGCAAATGGCCGAGACTGCTAATTTGCTTGTTACGACTTCCCTGTGCACTTATGTTGAATAATTTTTGTTTATACAAATAATAATAATTTGTTTTTTCGTGGTAAGTGCTCAGTTTACCATTCGAAATTGCTCAACTGTCTTATACGAAGACTCCGAATGGCACAATAATCTAAGAGGTCTAAGAGCCAAGCCACAAACTCGGCTTTCAGATGAATTCTTGAATAATAATAATAATAATATAATTCGCCGCTCCAGAACAACTTCCAACTACAAATACTAATTCATTCAGCTGAAAATCGAGTGCGGCGGCAAAAGTTGGACATTTTTTGCGTCTCGTGTAACATATACAAGACAGATAATTTATCTTAGTTATAACCTATACGGCGATAACTGTCTTCGTTCACATTTCTCTGCAGAAACAATTCCTTTCAAGTCAGAGTCTCGCGTTAAATCACATACGTCTCACTCGACTAAAATTCTCTTGACCAAACTTGAAAGTTCGTCTCTATAGTGTTTTGTCAACATTTACTGATCAACACACTCGAACTTGATCTTTCTAGTTTTAAAACATTTTCCAAACACAGATCGAACCACACTCTACTCTCTCGGAAAATGAATACAGTTTCGATTTATAAATAAGTGTTCTGTTTCTCAAACTACATATTATATGCCACATATATCGGGTCTAACTGGTCGGCCAGGAACCCGTCTCTCAAATGCATCCTTTGTTTCTCTCCTCGTGAGTTAATCGGCACAACGCCGGGGTCCACTACCACCACCACTCCCACGACCAACTGCTGCTCCTCTAGTACTGCGGACGTGACCAGCGGTACTACGTCCAGAGCCTCGCTTTCGTCTGCATCCAGCTCCACCACAACCACGAGAAGGTTGGTCCACGTGAACACAGCACTGTTGTGAGGAGAACATAATTTGTTTGTGGAGAAAGCCGAAACTGTAACTTCGTTTGTGACGTTTAAAAAATTCAGGGAAACTTGCTCAGTTCAGTTGCTTTAGTAGAAAAAGGAAAAACATTCATGGAGTAAAAATAAAGATTTCAGGGGTTTGGCAATGCATCTGCTGTTTGTGGGTGGTAATAGAGACCTTAGGCAACGACGACGAGAAACGTCACCGAGAACGGCACAAAACTACTGAATTTAATTACAGAATACAACGAAATATAACTAATCTGATCTTCGTTTGGCTTGAAGACTTTCTACCATTCGCACACCTTTACAAAAATAGGGGGAAAAGAAACGAATGAATTATATTAACAAAGACAAAGAAACCAGGACCCTAAAATTCTAACTGCTGTTCTCGCTGACGTTCCAAGTGCACCAGCGTATTCCTTTTCCCACCACAACGTCGCCTTCAGGAGGAGAGTGGCAACTTCAGCATCGTCCAATAATTAATAAAAGACAGTGTAGGGGATGGGTGTGGTAAATTTATCAACTAATAATTAAACTTTTTTGCGATAAAAGAGACAAATTATTTCATGATGCTCCGTGGAAGGGCCAAAGCTCGAAACATCAGCTTTCTTTTCCACTTAACGGCCCGGAAAATTGCTTTATTCAACCCCTTGCTTGATTTTATTATACATTTTACCTACTCACCGACGAAGTCAATAGTTTTTTTTTTAAAAAAAATTATTAATGAAGAATTTTTCTAGGTAACTTTCTCCGCTAAAGTTTAAGTTCACATTCAATAGTTATGACTATCAAAGATTTCGAAACAACAGCAATAAAATTGACAAAATATATCGCACAGAATATACTAATGGCTGGCTTACCTTTCGCAAATGTGTTTGTGACAGCGAACTACAGAGTTCTCAATATCGATTGGGTGATACCGCATGCCACGTAGCATCAGGGTTTCATCCAGTGATCCCACAACGAAAAGTGCATCATGGCGAGCTAAAACAACCAATAAAAAAACTGTTATGTACAGTGGAAATATTACAGCAGTAGATGTACAGTGGAGATCAACGTCAATAGCAAAAATTATGCGAAAACATACATACATACATACATACATTTTTATTGAAGTCTAATTCTTGGAAAAGGCTTTTCAGCTACAATACACGACATAAAAATCTACTAAATTTAACGATATGAAAGTATGGCATAAAAATCTACTGAAATCAATTATGTCAAACTATGGCTTTTGATAAAAGTAATAACTGGGTAGAAAATACAATAGATAAGAAAGGAAAGTATAAAATCATTTTTAGAATGGTGTTGTAAATATGTTCGGAGTCTTTGTTTAAAATATTCGAACATTCAACACCTTTTAAGTCTTCGGGGAGTGAATTATGCGAAAGAAAACGCCTTAATGAAAACATGCTATTGCAAGAATATCTTACTAAATACTAAATGTATTCTTTCTGTAACCTAAACAGGATATTTATTAATCAAACCGAAGTAACTGGTTCTGGAATAATATACCGACTCCTATTAAAAAAAAACAGGCCATTGCAAAACGGATCCTTTACCATAAGGACTTTCCCCTAAACCTTAGAAAACAATAAACCATGAGAATCCGACCAAAGCCATAACTGACTTTCAAAAAGTAATTATTTCGCTAGTGCTTAGTTTTATGGATTCTTTTCGCCAGTTAATTTGTGAGTTGACGTGTACCTCCATCCGTTTGCGTGAAGTCCGTTCTCTTGATAAAGCCCAGATATCCCGTCCGAGCATATGCTGTGTGAATGTCGCCAGTTGCCATCCTGGCATTGAAGCGATCATCGGCCCCCTTCTCGTCTCCAGCACTGTAATATCCACTTCCGTTGTGCGGGCTGTTCACCCAGATCTACACAGAACAGATGATGATATGTTGGGTAAAAGGTAAAGGTAATTTATTTTACTTCGATAACGCGGGGAGTGGTTGTCCAAATCTCCCGAGCCAAGGGCTCATATATAAACCGCTCGAAGGTGCGCCCTTTACCCCCTCCCTCTGTCAATGCTCCGTTTTACGGGTATTTAAAGCTCCAGCTACATGGATCAGAAGAAAGTCATAACAGACGCTGAGATCACCGAGAATCGAAATGGGGACCTCTAGCACAGTAGGCAGCGCACTAACCAACTGCGCTACGCCTGCTTCTTAAAGGGAAGGGAAAAGAGCATATAACTACAAAAAATCACAAGGTCTCGTATATATCTGGACGTGCGCTTCAACGGAACACAAGAGGAAGCGGAGTTTAGGATAAAGACTGTAATGTTCTAATTTACTAACCTCTCCCAGATGAGAATCGGCGCACATTCCTCTTGTCTCTGGATTGGCAATAACAACTTTAACTCCAGGAAGAATCTAGGAAAAATTATATTTAGAATCATATCACTTAGTTTAAAGATCATCATAATTACCTGAAGCAACACGAAGACGACAGTTACGCCAGAATACACTGCAAGAAGTACAATATACAGTCGGTATAACCCTTTAACCACCAGAATACACTGCAAGATGTACAATATACAGTCCGTATAACCCTTTAACCGCAAGAATACACTGCAAGAAGTACAATATACAGTTGGTATAACCCTTTGACCGCTAGAATACACTGTAAGAAGTACAATATACAGTCGGTATAACCCTTTAACTGCCAGAATACACTGCAAGTAGTACAATATACAGTCGGTATAACCCTTTAACCGCAAGAATACACTGCAAGAAGTACAATATACAGTCGGTATAACCCTTTAACCACCAGAATACACTGCAAGAAGTATAATATACAGTCGGTATAACCCTTTAACCACCAGAATACACTGCAAGAAGTACAATATACAGTTGGTATAACCCTTTAACCGCCAGAATACACTGCAAGAAGTACAATATACAGTCGATATAACTCTTTAACCGCCAGAATACACTGCAAGAAGTACAATATGCAGTCGGTATAACCCTTTAACCACCAGAATACACTGCAAGAAGTACAATAAACAGTCGGTATAACCCTTTAACCGCCAGAATACGCTGCAAGAAGTACAATATACAGTTGGTATAACTCTTTAACCGCCAGAATACACTGCAAGAAGTACAATATACAGTCAGTATAACTCTTTAACCCCTAAACGGTCAACAGGGGAGGGTTTCGGCAAAACTCCCACCCCCTTGATTTCTTGACATTTTATGAAGGGCCTTTGAGATTTTCCCAATTCCTTTTTAGTAGCTGTTATTTATTAGTTATGACTAATGATCACATACTATCGAGGGACACGAGCATTGGCCCAGAGGATCTAGAAAACGCTATGCTGGATAGAGATTTCTGGAAAATTGTTGTTCAGAACATCTCGGCCAGTGGAGCCAAAGGATGATAATGATTTATTAGTTAACACACGATTTGACTTCCCCACCCTTTTAATACGATTTGACTTCCCAGCATTTTTAATTATTGGAAAAGAATCGAAACATGGAGAAGCCAAACGGTAAGGGCAAGGCATACTGACCATTTTAAGTAATCGTGGGTTGGGTTCAGTTTGTTTGTTTGAGGCAGAACAGGAAGTATTCGTCCTTTTTGGCCTAAATTTGTAAAAACAACTAAATATACCATACCTACCAGCATTAGGAAATAAGGACAGGACAATTTCATCATTGCACTAGACACTGCCCTACAGCCTGTCAGAAAACATACCTTGCCAGATTCCAACAGACAGAGGCTGTGAGGACTTCCTCGTTCTACCAGGGTAACTCTGATGGATAAAAAGCAGTGATCAGGCAGGGCTTACAACAAGAACAGACTCAGACTGTAACACCAGTTTGTACCAACCTGTCATTCCTGAGCGCTCTCATGTCCACGTACACACTGGTGGCTTCTGGAGTGGATGCTCCCTAACAGAGAGACAAAACCAGTATTCAACTCTTTAACTACTGTATGCAATGTGCATGAACTTTAGATCTCTAATTTAACGTAGATTACACTGGTCTTTCAAATAACTCTATGGAAAGGAACAGATTTTGCACTGAACGTAATGAATAAGGCCATAATACAATATTCGATTAAAAACGTTGATTAAGTGGTTTCTAATCACTACGTTGAAAATATTATTGGCATTATTATGTCACGAGAGACAATGTTTGCGCGTTGTTTGCCCAACTGGTTTGGATGGTTATTGTATTAACTATGTGCTTATTTTATAATTCTGTAACTAATAAGGTAAGTTATGTTTAGTGATAGCTAAACAGTTACTAACCTGTGTACAAAGAGAGACGTTTACTCTACAATCAAATGATGTTTAGTGATAGCTAAACAGTTACTCACCTGTGTACAAAGAGAGACGTTTACTCTACAGCCAAATGAGGTGCTGACTGAACGAGGTGTGAGTCCAAGGGTCGAGAATAGAGTAGTGAAGGCTGTAGTGAGTCCGATCCGAGGTCTTTCTTCTGCCACCACCACGCATGTGCGTACCCCAGACAGGTTAACACCCTTTGACTGGCAACGACAAAGAATTATATTAACACAGTCAAATCTTTGTCCAAATTTCCAAAAGGAGAAATGATCTATAATGATGATGATGACAATTTTTCTGTGCTCTAAGTTCGAAAGAAAACTGAAATATCGACTTTGTAGGAGCATCTAAAGAATCTGTCAGTCAGAAAGCCAGGATCTTTTCCAACAACAGTGTCAGATATGGCGTGCTCGAAATACAAGCTCTTTCCATGTGGTATTCTATAATGTAATGCGATCTGGTTCCACATGGCATAGTGATACTGCACGATTCGTATAATATGACAACAAATACGCTATGACACAATTTTTAAGACAGAAGAGAACCATAATTATGATAAAATTATTGCATTATTATTTAAATTATTCCTTAAAAAGAGGTTGGAAAACCTTAGCTTTTCACTTTGGATAGTTTTGCTGTGTATGATTAATTGCTTTATTCTCATAACCAAATGATATATTCTGTGCGGATAATGTAAGGAGAAGATACATGTTGATACACACACCTTCAGCTGGGGAATAGCTTGACCGAGGCCCTTTGTGCACAGATCCATGACAGGGTATGAACAGAAAGTATCTCGAACTGCACGAAATGATGGGAATCGAAATAAAAACAAAAAGTAAGGTTAGTATCTCTTACACCTGAACACCAAACATTCTTATCAAACCCTGGTCTCCTTGAAGGTCAGAATCTGCCTTTACTTGGGAAGACATCCAAATATTTTAGGAAAACATATCCAGATTTATTTTTGAAGCAATACAAAACATTAAGAATTACAAGCAACGTTTTACCCTTAGTTTCATTATTAAAGTATTTTTATTTTTAAGTTTTATTTTCGCTCACATTTCATTATTATTATTAAATAATGATATACAAGCACAATGCACTGAGAGCAAAAGGTAGAGTATTCCTGTGATTGACCAAATTTCCTATGCGCTCATTCGGTATGGATGCCACAATGAGCTCATTAGGTATGGATGCCGCAATGCGCTCATTAGGTATGGATGCCGCAATGCGCTCATTAGGTATGGATGCCGCAATGCGCTCATTAGGTATGGATGCCACAATGAGCACATTAGTTATGAATGCCGCAATGCGCTCATTAAGTATGGATGCCACAATGCGCTCATTATATTGATGTTTCACATTCTTCACATTCCTCCACGAGCTCGTGGGGGTGTAACTACTGCTGTGTTCTGCAAAGTAATTGGTGACCTCCAACAAGACTTTTATCTTCAAATAAATAATTATTTCACAAGCACGGTACAGTTTTCCAATTTCTTCATAACCATGAGAAATTAAAGTCCTACAAAATACTTTTCAGTCAGTGTACACATAAGACTGTTAATTAACGCCTTCACAAACCTTTGTATTGGCTCACAGTCGATAACCAAAGTGCAGGGTTTGACTCTAAGTCCCCAGGAGGAATTAAGATTGTATGGTGACCAGAATAAACCCTGAAGATAAGAAGTCACACAACGTGTATAAATCCAAGCCTCCGAATCTTGGACTCGCAATGCATTGCACAATTTATGGAGCACAAAAACGCTGCAACCACAGCAAGTAATATTCTGTTCGTTGATAGGATACTTATTCTAAAACTACAGTCCTGAACTAGCACAGACATTAAATAAGAACAATAATAAATGTTCTTTAGCTGACAGTGCATGCCTCAAATTATTCAGTGCTAGTTTGGTTGCACAATACACAATACCTATGTACTGACTTGATTTTAGAACTCCTTTGGTTGCTTAATTCACAAAATGTCTAGCGACTTTGATGTTTGCACAACCACACTCTTGTAAAGATGAAAAGCCCTAAGTCTCCAATACTTGGCCTCTCTCACCCCTCTCCAACAAAATAAAGGGCACCCATAAATGAAAGAGCTGATGGGTTCAATATTGGAAGCCAACTATTTGGTACAAGGAGCTTGCATAACTTACCCAACAAGACACCACAGAATGAAGCCCAGTCCACAGTAAGGATCAAGACAAATTGCAATATCTCTCGATGGGTAGAGTTCGCATGCAAGCTTCAAAGATCGGCACAGGGCTGTTACAGCTGCATGAGACATCTAACAAAGAAATTATAACATCCACTAAACTCAGTATAGAACTATATAGTGCTCAGAAATCCTGACTGTTCAATAATACAGTTACAGTGTGGTTCAATCCATTAGTGTTCTGTCTTTTTGTATTGTCCTTGTGATAATCACGTGTTTTTCATTTTAATCTCCTTCCAACAATTCTGTACCGTTTTTCTTATGGTCAGTACATGGGTAAATAGTAACTCCTTTCCCCAGGTGTAAACCTGTCTGAACTTTAGCTTGGGAAACGAAAATTGCTACCATTGTACCTCCTTTCCAGTTGATGTACCTTCCACGCCAAACTTTAAGAAAAACACTGTCTTGGAACCTACGTTGTCTGTCTTATTATGTTATTATTACTTCCTAATACCAACCTGTTAACACAACTCTAGCCATCAGGAATGAAGGAATTAGGTTGGTAATGACGGAAAGGAGAACACACATAAGAGCTTTGAAATCAGCTGTTTTTCAGGCATGTGTACTAAATACTGATCTTACTTCTAAACCAGAATTCTGTATGCTACTTCTAAATTTCCAACTACTCAGGGTAAAATCCATGATTTAACTTATCTATTACTGTTAGCCTGAAGATGACCAGTTCTACTCATTTATTGAAATAGTTACAGCAAACTAGAAGAGTATGTCCCATCCAGGGGAAAGCTATACAAAACCAATCCTATTCACCTAAAGGTACATGCAGCATACAATGATATATGGATTTAACTAGCATTTAATTGACCCTTCTACCTTCACTCCAGACAACATGCCAGTTGTCGAAACACTAAAGTCAAGGTAGGCAATCATCTCTGGTGTTGGGGCCCTGTATGGGTTAGCCAGTCGCCTCTTGGGGGCGTCGTCACTTTCCAACACCATTGGCCATGACTTGAACTCAACAACATTGGATGCTTCTTTAGATTTGAGCACTTTAGTAATGGAATGAATTGTGAGGAGCGCTCGGGCCTTGCTCACTTCCACTACCATCTTAACAGTTGGTAGGGTGGACGAGATATTGTTGGTGTGTGGGGGACGAACAGGAACAGGGATTAACCCTAGGAATAGTGAATGAAAACCTGATGAATCATTTTAATACATACGTTCTCAACAGTAACTCCAGAAAGACAGAAGTGTAAGCATTTACTAAATTCCAAATAACTTTTCTTGTAACTTAGGCATCTACGTGCTGCCTTCACCAAGGTAGACTGGGAGAAGAGATACACCAAGTGAGTGCAAAAAGTGCGAGTTCCAAGGGGTCTGGGGGAATGCTCCATGGGAAATTCTCGATTCTTAAGTATACCAAATTTCATTACAGTTTAGGTGCTATTTTACATATGGTAAAAAAATCCCAATAATTTCGATAAAAAATGTTGGTTTGTGATATTCCCTCAAGAACAAGGGTACGATCAACTAGAAGCACACAGTATAACGATATTATAAACTCTAAATTAAAACTACCAATTCAATACTAGAGAAATCCATTTCAAACTCAAAAATGGGAGTAATGCCCCTTCCCCTAAGACTGTCCTCTTACAGCCCAGCAAAAAGCTCTCGGAAGCTCTCTTTCCAACTTCTGTTTGAGAAAATGTACGAATGGAAGTTACTTCATGGTATCACGAATGTACGAATGGAAGTTACTTCATGGTATCACGAATGTACGAATGGAAGTTACTTCATGGTATCACTTTCCTGCCACCACTGCATTTACATATAGTACACGTATTGAACTGTTCAAACGTACCTGCATACAAACATCCATAAACTGCTGCTATTAACTCTACCCCTGGGTAAGGAAAAGACATGGGAAACGTCAACTGTCTGTTGGGCAATGAGGAAATTAGGTAAAACAAGATGTAATGTTTCACTCAGTCATCTGTGGGAGAAGAACCTATTCATGAAGATGATTTAAGCCTAGAGGTTGAAGTAAGAAATTGCAAATCAATGTAGGTGTATACAGTGATGGAACCAATTGAGATTTTTACTGTCATATCTCTTTTTTATTTGCATTTTCAAATCTATTAATTTGACATCTATACACGTTTACAACTGAAGGTACTGTCTTGAAGGTAAAGTGGGATTCTTCTAAGGAAATGCTAGAAGAAAGGGGTACAGGCAGTTGATTTGTCAGGGGGATGTGCTGGTTTGCGAAATGGTGCTGACGGTAAATCACAGGGGATGCATCAATGCCAGGACATGTACCAAATTTCTTCATTGCTCACTCACCAGGAGGATACAACAGTGCTATGTTATCTCCGGAGCTGAGCCTGCTGTTGTCAGTCAACATCTGAGCAATCCTCTCGGCCCTCTTGTGTAACTGGACACTTGTTACTGTGTTGGCCACTCCACCCTGGTATTGTTAGAAAGAAAATGACATGATTTTCAGTTTTTCTAAATAAATAGATCCATTTTGAGCCATGTAACGTATCTAAGGAAGAAATCTTTTCCCCAGTTTATGAATAATACTTTAATTGCATGGTAAAATATTTATAATACATATGTACTTCACCTTGGAAGCTAAGAGAGTAAACAGCACATGGTCCTGCATGGCTTGTGCTCTCCATTTGAGAATCTCTGATAGGAACTGATACTGAAATAGAATAGAAGACAAATTAAACTGTATGACTGTTGTTACGAATACTCAACTTTTACAGCAAGAACGTTTACAGGAGCAACAAAAAAATGCTGTTACATAGTTCCAGACTACCATGTTATTTTGAAGAAAGTCTAAATTCAAGCGGTTTCAAGTTCCTCAGAGATGAAAATCAAATTCAAGGACACCAACTTATTACACAGCAAAAATATCTACTATACTTTCACCAGGTTAATCTTCAACACCCAGGGGGTAGCAGTTGGGGTGAGTGCTTAGGAAATGAGTTGCTGTATAATTATGAAGAACCCTGTATCCTTGAGCTATACAAGAAAAAACATTCTCTCAGCAAAATGCCAATTATGTCAAGTGCATGCAAACCGAAAAATGGTAGATGGGTGCTTTCTGTATGGTAATACAGCTGCAGTATCAATCAAGATGCACTCATAATAGCTACCTTTCTTGCCATATCACTATCATCTTCTACTTCAGCTATTTCTCGCCCTGCAGCTCCTCCTATTCGAGTGCCCATTACCAGGCTACCAACCATTGCCGCAGCAGCACTTGGGTCTGGTAAGGAGACAAAGTATTGGGAAATTTGTCTAATAACATAAATTAAATTATTATGTAGAATACACACATTGTGTGCAGTCTCTATTTATAGACTACATTTCAGACAAACAAATCACCAACCGAGTCCTGAGGAATTTCTAAAGACACACTTTCTATTGCTTTGGTGAATGTTATACTGTATAGGTTGAGACATACTAACTAATCTCTATACAAAAGTTTGAAAGCTGTGCGAGCTTTCAACTCTGTCGCGGAACCTTGTTTATGCTAAAGTGAATCAAACAGTTGAGAAATGCTAGTGGTCACAGTCTTTAAAACCACGAAAACATAATAAAGAAAAATTAATAAAATTGGAGAAACATGACTACTGATGTCATCAATGCGCTGCCCTATTCTACACACTCAGATGTTTGAGGGGAAGGAGTGAAGAGTGGGTTGGGTTTGTCCCATCTCTTACCAGGTTGCTTCTGTCTCGGTTGTGGTAAGTTTGTTACGCATGTGTGAGGACACATGAGGATATTAGCTGGATGAAGAGCACCATCAAGAAATTTCTGTCGAGCTTCGTTCATATGTACACTTCCACTTCCTGTCTGCAAAAACAAAGTTTGAATACAAAATGTTACAGTCACCAACCTCACACCATCACATCTTCCAATTCCAAAATATTCCGAATTTCTGTCCTGAAAAAAAATTGTTTTTTCCAGGCACAGTTGGATATTTGGTTCATCTGCAGCCACAAAAATTAAGGAAAGCAGTTTCTATGAGTACAAAGAGAAATAGCAAGTGATCTGAGTAGAACTAAGTACATGTGTAACTAATCAATTATAATCAACATATACAGATTTATAGTCAGATTTGTAGTAGGACACAATAAATTACTATAGTATATTTATTAATTACCAAACTGAATGCTGCACACTTTATTGTTTTAGTTCTGGCTTTGGAGCTTATTTACTGTAAGGGCGACATTCTTTCAAAAATAGATTATAATTTTCCAATGACAACAAACAAAATAATATTGTTACGAACAAATTAAACAAACAAGAGAGTGACAAAATCTAACAATTTTGAACTATAAAACATTGTAATCCAGGGGAAAAAACATCCAAGGCTGATTTAGAGTTGTACCATATACTACTTCTTTTACAGTACAGGGTTTTCAATAAGAGCCGGCAGCCGGCGATTTTCGCCGATTATTCCACTTGAATTTGCTGCCTACTTTAGTTGAAAAACTGTTGAAAACTGAAAGTTATCTAAGATTGCACTATGGCACTCATCGTCTGTTATCCGCCTACTCGTCAACTTTTGTCACCTACTGTATTTATTATTGAAAACCCTGCAGTAGTTCGACAATTCAGACAATTCATTTTGGTGATGTCTTGATTCAACACAGACTGTGTTCAATATATGACTGTGACAGTAACCTTTTGTTTAATAATAATTATGTATAGACTCACTAAGAACCACACCCTTGAAATATTTTGCCTCTCTTGACAGTGCAGTGCTTATTCAATTATGAATTTAATTAAATTATTCGATGGGTGACACAAATTTATTCAAAGGGTGGCGCTAATTTATTCAAATCATTCAAAGGGTAGCACTAATCTATTCAAAGGATGGTACTAGTTTATTGAAATTATTCAAAGGGTGATACTAATATAATCAAATTATTCAAAGGGTGACGCTAATTTATTCAAATTATTCAAAGGGTAGCACCAATTCATTCAAAGGCAAAATAAACTGAGTAAATATGGTAACAATAAAACACATCAGATCACAGGAAAAAGAAAGCATAGTACATGTAGACTAACCTTTGGTAATCCTCCTGGAGTGACAAGACACAAACAATAGATGCCAACCTGTGGTAGTGTGATCACAGTTGATAAGTGATACACCATCCATAAAAACCTATGGTTATTCTTACAGTATATTATTCTTAAAATGCATAATAAAATCAACCAAGGGTTGATAAAAACAATTTGGAAGAAAACCTTATGACGTGGAAAATTGTTTTCATCAACCCTTGGTTGATTTTATTATACGTTTTACCTATTCTTAAGGTTTGTCCAAATGGTGCAGTTAAGGTTCATTATTCCTAGAAGCCATCCCTGGGCTCCAAGAGTGTATGGATTTTAGCCAAAAAGTCAGCAATACATTATTATCATAATATTTATAAGCATATAAACTCATGTGTCAGAAAAGAATGGCCACAGTTTAGATTTTCTCTTTTACATGCAAGATGAAACATTGTTTGACATGATTAAAAAGTACTAAAATAACAACTTCGTCAACAAACTTGATGACTTAAAATTTATTGTCCAGATACATGCGTGGGCTGAGTCATAGTTTGAGTTTGAAAATTCAGCCTGAGATCCTTACATTGTGGATACTGTCAACAGCTGGTAAAACATGACTCATCCATTGAAAAGCCTGAAATTAAAAAAATCACAAAAGAAAATTAATTGTAAGGGAAAGAAATACCTGTAGAGCAAATATTACAGTATGTATTTTAAGGAACAACATTTTCCATTAAAATAGAATATTATATACTCTATTGATCTCATACAATTAAGTAGTTTAACTGGGCACACAAAGGGGGCTCAAAATGGCCATTGTTCATTACTTAATATGTGTTACTTGTTAGTCTTTGAAATAGGTTTGATTCATTAAAAGTCTGCCATCTCACAAGAGTTGCAAAAGGGCTGATAAGCAACTCCTTTATTGAAATCAATATATGTAACTTGCCCTTGTCTGTTTCTTAAATTTTATTTTTCCAAATTCGTTATCCAAAAATGAGTAATCAACAGCTGTTGTCACTAATCTTATCAGGCCTTGTGAAATGGTGCCTTTAGACCTGGTAACACAGCATGCACTGATTGGCTATCTACTAACACGTGAGGCCTTGTGAAATGGTGCCTTCAGACCTGGTAAGACAGCATGCACTGATTGGTTATCTACTAACACGTGAGGCCTTGTGAAATGGTGCCTTCAGACCTGGTAAGACAGCATGCACTGATTGGTTATCTAC
>JANSTR010158607.1:0-10218 GCA_025434805.1 Antipathozoanthus remengesaui
GTGGGATTCGAACCCACGACCTCCGGAACAAATCACCGTTGCTCTACCAACTGAGCTACAAGGCCAGCTGGGAGCTGACCTCACCAGTGCTGAGCGACCAAACCTTAACGGTTACTCCTTCTCAAGATGAAAACACTCGTGACACTGTCGGCAAGGAGACATTGAAACGGTAGGCCTAGTTTTGCAGCGGTGTGTCCAGTCTCAACTTGATCAAAGTCATCATGAGCTCTTGAAAAGGAGTTAAAATCTGTGATCTTCGGACTACAAATGGGACGACATGGCAAAATAAAGTGTCTAGAATCTCAAATTCTGGAAGTCCAGTGTAAAACAGGACTTTGTTGTCATCTCCAACGAGCTCGGGTTGATCAAACGGTTTAGAAGCGGTCTGACGATTTTCAAAGACGAAATCGAACTCTTCCGTCTGAGTACTCGCTTCATTGCTTTCATCTGTATCCTCACTGGAAAATGGTATATCAGCGATTTGATCGCCTGGCTCGTTCAGTGCTTGGCGTTTTGTCGCAATCTCTTCCTCCCTCTGCTTCTCCTCCTGTTGTTTTCTTTTCAGACGGCGCACTTTCGCCCGTTCGCTGCGTTCTGCTGCTTTTTCTGGATCAGCGTTTGGAGAGGTGATCTTTTTGTGCCCAAGATGTAACGTAGGGACCCAGTCAACATTGTGGCGGTCCCAGCTTTTTGCTGCAATCCCATTCACAAAATGCTTGCCGCAAACACGTTCATTTTCCAAAATGGCGTCGGTCAAGTCGTCGCTGCTGATAGCAGCGATCCAAAGTTGGAACCCTTGAATACGAAATTCCTGATGTTTTTTACTCCTGTTCCCACAGTCGACAATCAAGCAGAAAACCATTTGCGAATAAACTTGAGAGCACGCGAAGAGAAATGTATGTGAAAGCCTTTTGTTTACGATTTGTTAGTACACCAATATGGCGGCGTAGCAACAGTTGCTACGATTTTATCACGTGACTGAAAACCCTCTATTCAACAATTTACACAGTGCTAAAACATGCACAGAAAATAAGTGCCTCGATGGGTCAAGACGACACTGTGATAACCTTTGACCTTGCAATATATAGCAAGGCAAAGGAAATCCAATGGAGATTTCCTGATGAGTTTTCCAATGTAGTGGTACGTATGGGTGGTTTCCACATTGCACTGAACTTTCTCTCCCTTTTTGGGAAGAAGTTTGCATATTCTGGTCTTGATAATCTATTGATTGAGTCGGATGTATACGCTCCTGTTTCGCGGCTTTAATGAAGGGAAAATCTTACAACCGAGGAATCAGGGCACACAAGCTCTGTCTGGAGGTTTTCTTCCGTCTCATGTTGGAAGGACTTTATTGTCTGGTATAAGCTTCAAGATACAAAGATCCCAGAAGAACCCGTGGTGCGCAAGATTGTTGATTGTGCTCAATCGGTGGAGTACGGGCCAGAGATTACGCGTGAGAGTCTGAGAAAGATGCAAACAGAACTCGCAGAAATAATCTCGCTATTCGAAGTCTTTAAATCAGAAAATTGTGCAAGGTCCAAGCTCTTTGCATTTTGGGATGAATACGGTTCTATGGTCACTACTCTTTTACAGTTTCTAGAGGCAGAGAGAACCGGAAACTGGAAGTTATATCTATCTAGCATCGCAGCAATGTTGCCTCATTTCTTTGCTATGGACAGGCAGAACTATTCCCGGTACTTACCTGTTTATCTTTCCGACATGCAGCAACTTGAACTGACACACCCAAATGTCTATAACGAGTTTGCCGTCGGTCATATATCTTTCTCACAAGTTTCTACTGACATGGCTCTGGAGCAGTCGATCAACGCCGACTAAAAGTCAAGCGGAGGAGTGATTGGCATATCGCAGAACCCGTCGGCTCTTAAACGGTGGTTCCTAACAATTCATGAGCGAGCATCTATTACTTCAGCCTTGAAGGCCATGTACGGGCTCCGAAATAGTGAGCAATCATCACACAAAGAAGCAACATCAAGGAGAGTTAAACGGGATGAGCAAGATATCGAGAAGATGATGGATTGCTTTAGTTCAGGCTTGATCACAGATCCTTTTTCTCACGATTCTGATGCGCTTCTTAACATTGCCACTGGAGTAGTTATGCCGGAAGATGTAGCCCAAAACCTTGTCCAGAGTACCAAAAAAAGCCGGCAGCAAATGAATGCCTTTGTCAAGCAGCGCATTAACAGCAATTCAGTGGGTTTCTGGGAACCGATTCCTAACTTGAAGATAAAGATGTTTAACAGTGCAAATAAGAAGATCCACGTCAAATCGTCACTGTTAATGCAGATAGGGACTTGTTTGGAAGGCTTTTAATCGTATCAAACACACGTCAGATCTGTCTGAAAGATGTGTTAAGCTTTGAACTCTCTCCTGTGCCATATTCACTCGCAAACGCAGACGGAAGTCTTAGAAAAGGCACGAAGAGTTCCTTATGCTCTCTTCTGGAGAAAGACGTTAATGTGGCCCAGCGACTTACACCCGACTGTTGTAATTATCGACGGCATGGCTGGCATACAGATGTCAAAGTCTGTCGGATCAAGTACATTTGGAGAGCTTTGTGAAAGGTACTACGACATTTTCAGTGCTCCACTGTTTTCCAACAACTGTGTGCAAGTTCATGTGGTCTTTGACCAATACTGGGAAAACTCCATTAAAGGAGAAGAGCGTCAACGTCGGGGAGAATCCATTGGTCTCGAAGTGCAGATTGGAGGTCCTGCCACTCCAGTACCCAGGCAATGGGGAAAGCATATCACCAAACCTAAGAATAAGGTATTACTTCTCTTAACTTGTATTACTCGAAACACTAACTTCTTTTTGTCACAAACAGATTAAAGTTGTAATCTATGTTAGTTGTGTTTGATCTGACTTTAAACTCTCATAATGTATTTAGATTTTCTTATTCGTGCTATATATTTTTGACACCAGGTAAACCTGTGCAATTTCCTGTCGACCGCCCTCTGCAGACTTGGTCAAAACCAGCACCCCCCACAGAAGGAGCTTGTGATTGGGGGTGGGTTCAGAGACGGCGAAAAAGCGGTGACTGTGACAAGAGGTCAGTGCAAGGAGGTCAAATAACTCACATCAAACCATGAAGAGACTGACACCAGGATGATTTTGCATGCCAGCTACGCATCACGGGCGGATAGACGACTTGTCATTCAGTCGCCGGATATTGATGTTCTCGTCCTAAGCATCAGCCACTTTAGAAGTTTGGATTGCCAAGAACTGTGGTTTCGCACCGGTGTGAAGGATCGACACCGTTTCATTCCAGTGCATGACATTTCCCACGCTTTGTGTGAAGATATGCGCCGTTTTCTCCTTGAATTCCATGCAATCACAGGCTGTGATTCGACCAGTTCTTTGGCGGGTATCGGAAAGAAAAAAGCGTGGGATAGTTTCTGTCGAAGTACTGACCACCAAGATAGCCTGTCTCTTTTAGGAGAAGAACAAGAGTTGAACTTAACTACATCAGCCAAGTGCGAAGCATATGTTTGCTGCCTTTATACAGCATCCATGAAGACAAACTCTGTAAATGAGCTGCGTTACCTCCTGTTCTCCCAGAAAAAGCAGAAAAATGAATTGCTTCCACCAACGTCTGATTGTCTGCTTGAACATCTAAAAAGGTCAAACTACCAAGCATTTGTGTGGAAGCATGCTCTTGAGGCAATGCAAGATCTTGAATCACCGGAAGGTCATAGATGGGTGAGGGACGAAGACCTGCTTTTACCGTTGCTAATGACAAAAGCTCCAGCACCAGAAAGTCTTCTTGAGCTGACGACGTGCAAGCGCAAGGCGTCTGCCTGCTTACGAAACTGCTCCTGCATGAATACAGGACTTGCTTGTACAGAAGGGTGCTACTTCATGGCAGACGATGAAACTTGCATGAACCCACATGGTCTAGCTACTATCAGTGACTCAGAGGAAAGCGATAACGAGTGAAGAGACGCTTCAGTGAACTGTAAAATAGTTCGAGGTTTGAGGCATCCGTATTCTTAAGAGGTTCATTTTCTATAGAAAACACGATAACTGATTTACCCTCATCCTTGTGCTCAAACGTCCTCGTAAAGGCCAAAATTTGTTATTCATTTTTTGTATTTTACAATTAAAAGTATCTCATTGTCCTATTATGTGGTGTTAATGTGAAAACACACATATATGCGTAGATTATTTACGTTCTTGGCAGTGAGAGCAATTTAAAGCATTAAAATACAATGTTTGGCTTCCTGGAGGTCACGTGCTTGGTCACGTGACCCCATTGTTCATACGTTTAGCACGCTTGAGCTAGTAAAATCTTTAATTGGTAACGTTACCAGCAGTTTTTTTCATAAACGCCTTAAGATACAGCCCAAAACTGCACTTACTTGACTCAGTCCTTGTCCTTCCATAGAAATTATTAAACATCAATGGATAATTCGTATATTTGTGGCAGTGAGGATGTTTAATAGCGCAAAACTTCACGTGATCAATCACGTGACCTCAGTTTGCATATTATGAGTATAACTGTGATTCGTATGATGAAGATATAACTATAATTGAAGATTCCCGTCATGATAAATGGTACATTCGGAATTCTTTATGGTCGAATTGGCTGAGCCTCATTTCCATGAATTTACGAGGTGACGTATAAAGAACCCCCTTTAACTCGTAACGTATACCACAATTCAACTCTGCAAACTATCTGACATTGATCAGCAGGTCTTGTTCTATCAAAATCCGCTATCAAACCTTTTCTGACTCGATCATTGTACGAAACCTCAATTTTGGGGTTCTGGCTTCCCAGCTGATCTGGCTCCATGACGTCACGGGAAAAACCTGTTATCCGTATTATGGACTGTCGCTGAAATTTAATGAACTTTTGAATGCAAGATTGAGCCGAATCAACTGTAAATAAGCCGAAATAAACAACAATCGACATGGCAGCCATATTTATTCGTTCTCGTGAACTTTGATCGCGCACAGAAAAGCATGCTTTTGGGACTGGGAATGACAACAAGTTTTTCTCGCTTTCTCGCATCTGATTGGCTAATTTCATAGTCTCAGATCAGCTGGTCCGGACTATCAATTCATTCTTCAAATTTTGGGGATTTTGTTTCGTAACGGACCCTGTTTGCCGCAAGGTTGAAAGAAGGCACGTTCAGACTGGAAGGTTGAATCAAGGTGAAATTTTTGCTTTTAAAAAGCAAATATTCACACAGACTTGAACAGCAAACTTACTAAGACATGTAACTGACAACTGAACAACAACTTGTCAGATGGGAACAGTGAAACTTGAAGTTGAAGAGTTGGAGTCAGAGTTGAACCTGAGGCTGAAGTCAATATACTGGTGGACGGTTAATCTTGATTATGAGGTGAGGAAAAATACAAATTTGAACTACTTTATATTGATTTATTGAAATGGTCAGGCGTTCACGCCGTTGATTTTAAACACGAAAATGTTAATTGTTATATCAGATCTAGTAAAACAATAATAACAAATCAATCTTATACTATACCATAAATATAAATTGGCTGACGGGCCTCTGCTTTTAAATACCTATAAAGTCTTCTTGATTGGTAAATAGATATCCATCATATTGATTACAAATCTACAATTGACACCGAAACTATTTCCAATAGCAATTAAGTTTTAACGCTTTTGAAAGTTCTTTTACATACCCATTATTCACCAGATCTCAGAAAATTATTTTTCGTTCAACTTAAAATCAAGGAAATGTTGAGTAATTTAATTTATCAAGTCAGCGAAAAGTGTGATAATTTGACACAACAATCATTAAGTTTCCCAGACTTGCGGCGAAATGAATCGGCGTTTTGATGAGTGAAAAATCAGGTAATGTTATTTATCAGCCCTATGACACAGCAGCAAGTCAGTTTAAAAATTCAAAAAGCAATTCAAATCTCGTAATATTTTTTCGACTGTGAATCCCCCAAAAATTTCACATACTAAAATCTTAATTAATTAGAATGAAACCACTTGCCTAAACTATATTTATTCAACAACGATTGCTCAACTTTGTGAAAAACAATCTTTAAAGTACGAGCAATTATACTTAATAATACTGAATAACTAACTTGAGAATGTTAGATTTCAAGTTAATCCATTAAATAAAGTAGAGATACAAGTGTTAATAAAGACCTCAAACCTTGGTTTCTCTCTATTGCTATTGGCATTTGGTGTAAATCTCGTTCAAATCTCCATTGGTTGTTATAGCTGTTTTTAAAATTTGAATCAATGGTTTAGCTTACTTCGCCATTAGCAACTTCAAAGCCGAATCTCGTGCCCATGCTACACTCGCTCAACCAAAAAGTCCCCATGCCCTCTCACGGTCAATCTAAAGGTTTATTTTTGTTAAATAATAATATAATACAATTGCTTTAGTTTTGAAAATGTATTTTTGGAAATGAGATTTTAGCTGCATGCCTGTAATTTTATATGTTTAAAAAGCCCTTAAACAGGCAATGGGGCAGGCAGGGATTAACGCATGTATGTATGTATGTATGTATGTATGTATGTATGTGTGTGTGTGTGTATGTATGTGTGTGTGTGTGTGTATGTATGTATGTATGTAATATAGTGAGTCGTTTTATATTGTGGCTCTTAGTTACACAGTAGTTCTTAGTTGTATACTAAGTCTTACTGAGTGGTTCTTAGTTATATAGTGAAGTCTTTAGTGGGTTTAGTAAAATTATCGGTCATGCAGTTTTGGTCCGTGTTTTCACCATGTTCACGAAACCCTACTACAACACTATTGATAGTAGTTATTTAACTATTAGTGCGTCACATTCATTGTTCGGTGAGATAGAGAACTTTACACAGACTCTAGCGTTTGCTAAATATCAAGAAATGGTTGTGATCAAATGGTTGTTAACTAAATAAGAGTATACGAGAGAACTGACAAAACGCTGAAAGAGAAATACATTTCTTGAGAAAATGGAATAGCTGCAACATTTGAATATTGCACTAGTTAGTACTGGATAAAATGCACTGGTTCTGACAACTGTTAATAAGTGGGAACTAGAACGGCCAGGCTGATTTTTACATATTAACTGTGAGGGCATCAATGCGAGGATCCATATATTCCGCACTGTTACTCTTTACTTTCCTCAGAGCAGATTAAAATTTGTAAAACTAGTGCACTGTAAACTCATAAAGCTTTAAAGGGTCCGGTACATTCTATGCTTTGGGATCATCAGACAAATGATTGCTAGTGCATAAACGAATATAACACGCTTAAAATTAGTATCTAATAAAGAGGCCCTATGGAGGGGGGGGCACAATATCCCATATCCCTACGATTAGGTTTGCTCCAAATATCCTGTATCCTATTAATTTTTGATAATAATATCACGATAATTCAAAATTAAAGGCTGCATGTTATCTCTATTTTGAAATTAGAAATACTGAAGATGTCTTCAATTTGCACCAGTTTTAAACCTTATGAAAACAGGAACTTGTTAAACAAGCATTTTCAGCCGTGGGGACAACAGAGCAAGTGTTAGAGATTAGGTGGGCACTCCCACGAGCACCGAAGGCGCGAATTTTGTAGGGGTCTGGCGGAATGCTCCCCCAGAAAACTTTGAAAATTCGAGCTTCTAGAATCGCTAGAAATGCATTTAAAATTTATATTTGTAAGAAAATGGTTGTGAAAAAAAAGGCGAAGTGCGTTATAAACATCAGAAACTCAACTTTTCACTTATCATGATGAATCGGCAGTCAAGTGAGGTTAGGGATTACTATTGCTATTACTATTACTATCAGTTATTGCTTTATTAAGTTTCAAAAAACATAAAACAAATTTTTAAACTTTTTATCTTAACATTTATTAAGAACTTTTTAAGGGCACATACAGCAAAATTATTGGGTTTCTACATGTCCCGTATCCCTATAAATCCCCAAATATCCCGCATCCCAGCATCCCCTAAATGGGCCTCAACAAAGTTGTTTCATGTTATATATGCATGACTATAAGGTGTTTAGCAGTCGAAGTAATTTGAATAAAAGAAACGAAGCCAATATTAATCTGCTGAAGCTGATGTACCACACTTGAATTTGACTTCATGCTGTTTATTATAACAATCACAAGTAATATGAACTATACGTATATACAAGAGGTGCAGTTGTGCTGCTCGATGCTGCCTATATTCGTGATTCTTTTCGCTGTTTTGGCTATGAGACAAGGGTCACTAATATTGAGGCTATAAGTGAAATTATACTGCCAGATCGTTTCGTTTTGAATGCAAACTAGGCACAAAGTCTTTCTATTCTTGCATATCGATATTATAATAAAGTTCCCTACTTCAATACTCATTCCCGTAGATTATGTTCTTCATTATTGGCCATTTACAACCTCATAATTCCCATGAAATGTCTACTACTAAAGACTATGATTTGCAATTGACTATTGTGTCTCCAATCTAGTCGGAAATCAACTCAAGACCTCTCCAACTTTGCCATACTGTGAAAGAGTTTTATAGAAACATGTCATCTTTTTTATGGTATCTCATATGTTGTCACTGAGAAGTATATTTGTGGCAGATTAGTGTCTAGTGCTTAGCTAGTCCAACTTTAATTTATCGCCATAAATAGGTACAGCAATTAGTTTGAAAAACAGAAGTTTTAAGTCAGAGGTTTAGCAAATGACTGACCCAGACATGGTACCGTGAATTGAGTTTTGCACCACCCGACAAGAACCAAGGTCGACCAAATTAATGAGGCGATCCGTTCAAGAGGTTTGATAAAATCACATGCAGACTAAGTGACCTTTGGCTGACCACCTTATAAATGTTGTCTTACCTGCATACAAACTTGGCTTTTACAGTTTTTCCAATGAGCATTAATTTGTATGTGCACGCAATCTTCCTTTGTACATTTTGTTCAACATCTTCGGAGATAGAAACAGATCAGCAAGAACAATAGACACTAACGTAATCGATGTACATTCATTGACTTGTACGATTGAGCGACTACTTATTGTAAATATCTTTTGTTATAAATGGTGAGCTACGTTAAGTTGTTTTTAATTGCAATAATTTGTGAACTAAACATAACTATCTATTGTTTATCAACATGTCACTTCGCAATCCAACAGATCTCGGAATGATCAAGTGCACGGTTTTTCCTTGTGATTATACAAAGGAAAGGGAAATATCGTTCCGCAAAAGATTGGGCAACATTACAGTTTTGACATGCTCAAGACTAAAAGAAACCGAAATTACCAATTGATTAGACTAACATACATTAAAGAGGTTTTGGATTGAATTTTGAACTTTGAAATCGATAATTATAGCACTATAGTTATAGCACTATAGTTATAGCACATTGTCAATAAGCTTTCACGTCTAATTTGGGACTGAGAATGCTTTTAAATTTTTGAGATATTTTCTAGTTTACAAATCTGTCCTAATATTTTTCTCATTTATACGGAGTCATTATGCACAAGCTAGCTGGTCGGACTTCTCTCCATACTTGTACCAGTTCCCCTGGTTTCAGTCAAAAATTAACAACCAAAATGTTAAGTGAGCTGAACGTTTGGCTAGTATTTTGCTTATACAAAAATTCAGATGCTAGACTTCAGTTGTTAACAGGATAGCTTAATTTCCATTTCTCAAATTAATTTTCCATGCATATCTTGATCAGTAGTACGTTATTATGCGGGTCAATCTTGGAATGTCCTTAATTACTTTTGAGTATTTTCAACCTCGAGACTTTTACACAAAAAGCGCTTCTTATCAAGATTAAGAAAACTTTGTAAGAAATCTATGTATGTATACAAAAATCGTTAAGGTCGGGTATATAGTTTACTCTAACTTTTAAAATATTATGTATCGATAATTCCATGGGATATATATATCTTATTAGATGTGTTTTAAGGTAATACGGGCTGATATTTTACGAGTTTCGAATGTATTTCGAAATGCGAGCAATGAGTAAAATGTCAGCCCGTATTACCTGAAAAGACATCTAATGAGTTATTTATTATACGACATACACAATAAATTCGCCATTCTTCTTGAAATTTATTAGATTTCTTTGAAAAGTATGTCTTGAATACTCGTACAAAATATTCGCGGCTGACTGCGCGCGATCACATGGAAGCCAATTAAGTGCCTTACTATCTCATTTCTTATTGGTTGATATATGTCAAATCTCGTCAAACCAGTTTTCAAATGGAAGTGCTGAATGAAAGTCAAACTGAAGCTGAA
>JANSTR010158618.1:0-10218 GCA_025434805.1 Antipathozoanthus remengesaui
ACCTTCCCGTCATGACTTGCGTGACACAACTATGTTCTTTTACATGGGTTCAGTTACTAATTAGCAATTAGTTAATTATCAACTCTCACGGAAGTTTCCGAATAATTCCGATCACTTCCGACCACTTCCGAAGATTTCCGAAGATTTTCCGGGTATCCGCTGCGTATTATCCGTTTCATACCGCAGCAAGAGGTATGGGATAAAATAGTTATACGGAAAATACAAGTGACGCGTGGCATATTCCACGGTATCCCACTCGAAAGCATTGAATAACTAGTTTGTATTGTATTGTATTGTATTGTATTGTTTTTTATTGTATTATATTGTATTGTATTGTATTGTATTGTATTGTATTGTATTGTATTGTATTGTATTGTATGTGTTGTGTTTTTGCTGCCTTTTGCTTCTTTTCAACTTGGCGTGTTGTGGTGTGCTATGTTGTGATAAGTGTCTTCATGTGCTTTACATTTGGAAAGATAGATTTGGTCATATTAAGTCTAAAGCATTTTTATTCTCTTTTGAAATTGGAGACGGAATCTGCTATACTGTACATAGAAGAATATTGTTACAAATAGATGGTGCTCGAGAAAAATAATTCATGAAAAAAAGGAGCAGGTTAAAGCTCGAGAATTTGGTAGGTTGTTGAAACCCAAATCCTTAACTCTCTCCACTCCAGCCTGCCCACATTGTCATCTACGCGACTACCACGGCTGACCTTTCCCAGCAAGACATCATGGCAAAGGTCCAAAGCGCTAGTGGATCAAAATCTCATGTCAAATAAAAATAATTGTTAAATTTATATCGTTTCGTTGACTTTCAGTCGGTATAGGAATAGCAAGCATTCATAATGCATGTTTCAGCATAATGCCAAAATGTTCATGATTAGTGGAATAAATTCACCCAAATTTTTCAATCAAACCTTTATTGTGCATGCTAATATTGTCACCCGTCCCCGAAAGTCCCCCGTAACATGGTGATCACTACTCCTAGAATTCCGGGAATTTTGAAATTTTCTTCCAGGGCTCTGGAAAACTCCTGGAAAAACATAATTTCCCTGTACTACTGGAAAACTCCTGGATTTTGTGGAAATATTTTTTAACAGTTTTATAAACAAACCCAAACCTGCAAAAGCATCTGACTCATGATTGTACTTTTTGTAGGTACTGTAGGCAGACTGATATTGTGTTGCTCAGACTGCATCCGGATGGTGCATAATTAAAAAGGTCCTCATAAACTGAAAAGAGTTGCTGCTACTATGGCGGAACTTCCAAGCTGGGCCCTGGAAAATAGTTTTTTTTACCCTGGAGAACTGGAAAACTCCTGGAATTTTGTTGTCATCAGTCCGTGAGCACCATGATGTAAAGAGTAGTTGTAAACGACTGACTTGTAACATGGACAAAACTAGTGGCCTCAGCCGAGGATCTGCAGCATAGACCAAATTTATAAATTAGCATTCACCATAGGCTCGTTTCCTCCTCAAAATATCAAATTGTACTAAGCCAATCACCACTTTAGATTCAGTAAATTCACATATCGGTTTCAGGTTCCACGCAAAATACTTTGCTTCAATTTAGCTATGTAGGTATTTTGTGTTTAGTAAATACAAATTTTTCCGTTGTTTTACTCTATACCACAGCAGCCGCAGAGGATGAGGGGCTAGGTGGGGACTCCTTTTTCAAAAATTGTGTAGAGTTACTGACAAAATGTATTTTCGGCCCCCGTACTTCAAGTCACTCCCTCACCATCCACCGTCATTCAAAGTAGCTGCGTGGCGACTGCACCATCCGTTGAAATCAACAGTTAAGAGTTTCGCCACGTGGCCCTCAAGGATACTCAACCATTTCCTTTTGGGTAATTCTACCGATTTCAAATATTGTAATTCAAACTAATTGCTAGAAATATCAGTTTATGCAGCTTACTTCGCAGTAAGATAAGTTATGTAGTCGATGGGCCATAGAATAAATTGACATTGTTCTACTCCAACTGTGTACATTCAAGATACATTGTTTATTAGCAACAGTAGCCAGTTTAATCAATCATTACCATGGTAATAAATAAGAGAACTCGCACAACACAATGGTTCAGAGCCGCTGACGCACGTCGTAACTATACCAACAGCTTGGTAAAACTAGACGATCTCTTAGCATTGATACATTTGCAACAATCGTCTTTGATTTGGGAAGATTTGAAGTTATCAAACCCAAGAAGTCAGAGAAGGTAGGATAGTGTGTGCGTTTCGATGTTGATTCTATAAAGACAAATAACTATAATAGTTCTATCTGAAATGAATTTCTGAAGCTGAAGACAAGCCAACAAGTCTTCATGTAATTGTGGCCGCTTAAACACTTCTAATGACTAGCTTTGATATCCGTTATCTTGCATCCTGTTTTGTGATCTTATACTCTGACGCGACTTCGTGTTGATTCAACGCCAGATAACGCAAATGAAAGTTATTAATGCTAGTTAAACGATATCAGTCAGTTATGCCAACATTTATCTTTCATATGGACAACTTGAAGACAACGCGAGTGAAGGCTGGGGTTGTTTTGCCATAGAACAATTCATCAAAACAATCTTCGTCAATATGATCAAGGATATATAGAAGGAATTTAACACTACTTTTTTCGTTCTGCTGTACTACCAGATTGTTTTTTATGCAGGGTTAGTCCAATCCTTTAATTGAATAATGCTTTATGTCTAATCAATCCGTTTTAGCATGATCAAATGAAGTTAGAGGGTGTTACGGAACGCAATAGTTCGAGGTACTTGAATATAATCAGCATAACTGCGCCAATCGTCTTTCATTTTCCTGAGCTCGCTATTGTTCAGTCTTTAGGAATTCAGAGATGGTGATCTACATAGCGTTATATATCTTTTCTGAATCCGCCAGTAAGGTGGGATATGACCTTGCAACGAATTCTCGAAGACAAGCCAACACATAGAGAAAATATTTGTGGTGTTACACTCCTAAGGTCTAGTTTTGATATCCGCTATCATTCGTTCAAGTTTCGATATTCAATTTCGTCGATAGAAACGATTGCAGAAATAATCATGTACAATGACTTTGTGTCGAGATAAAGCAGATAACGCGATTGAAAGGTTGAATCATTTTCACAAACGGTAATATTATTGATAGTTAAACGATCAATCGGTAAGTAAACCATCGAGGCAGCAATAACGAATTTTATCATGAACACCATCAAAACAACGCTCAAAACCGAGTGTAAGCCGGTTACGGTTAGGACTGCTCTCTCGAGCGGTCAGTAATGCGCCTCGTCTCTCCTACAAGTTTCGACTACTTGGAATTTCGCCTTTCAGAATCTTCTTCCAGCAATAGTAGTAAATACTTCCAATCTCGCTCGCCGGTTCCTTGATATTTCTAATAAAGCAGAGTAGCAGGTAATCCGAGCACTCATCTTGATCGGTTTCCTCAAGTGTCTTCATGTGCTTTAAATTTGTAAAGATAGAATTGGTCATATTAAGTCTGCTATATGGTACATAGAGGAATATTGGTACAAATAGATAGTGCTCGAGAAAAATATTTCATGAAAAAAATTGCTTATGCAGGCTAAACCTCGAGTGTTTGATAGTTGTTGAACTCAAAATTGAATTGCAATAAAGCGGCTCTTGTTTAAACTCATATCCTTACCTCTCTGCACTCCAACATGGCCACTTTGTCATCTACGCGACTACCACGGCTGACCTTTCCCAGCAAGACATGGCAAATGTACAAAGCGCTAGTGGATCAAAATCACATGTAAATTAAAGCGAATTATTGGTAAATTTTTATTGCTGTGATCTGTCAATGTCAAAACAATCTCGTATGCGTACAAGGTAAGAAGAGATACAGGATAAGCACTGGCCAAGTTTCCAAAATGGTGCATTGAAAGCTAACGTCTACAGTAGAAACTAGGGGTGCGTTCGTTTGGGACTATTCTGGAATAGGAATAGGAATAGATTGTAGAATCCATGTATTCCTATTCCGGAATAATCCCTACGAACGCCCCCCCCCCCTAGTTTTCCGATATTTGTGTACATGTGTCTTGGGGGTGAGGAGGACCCTCGAAATCCAACGTTTATAGCGAAAGTGTGAAGTGTATTATAACTTGGTGTTCCGGTGTCTGTATCTTGGGGGTGGGAAGAGAGGGCTGCGGGAATTACGGACCTTGCAGTCGGCCAATAAGAGGCATATATTTGTTGATTTTGCAGCCTCTATTAGCATGAAGGCCAGTGATAATACCGGTTCATGCTTTTGTTAGATCACTGATTCTATCATTTATTCCCTTTAAAGAGTATAAAACATGAATTATAATTAAAACGACGAATTCCAATAATGAAGGCTATTTCAAAATGGACTCTGCCGAAACATCACAGATACGGATACAAAAAATATTTAGACAGATTAATCATTATTGGCTAACAGATATTTTTCTTTTGCGCAAAGGTAATTTAAAGAGTAGTTCGAAACGATCGACTTGTAACATAACATGGACTACATGGAGACAAGTCAACACATCGGAAAAATATTTGATATTCAGATACATTGTCTGTTAGTAGCAGTAGCCTGTTTAGTTTATCATTACCATGTTAATAAATAAGAGAAATCGCATAATGCAATAGTTCAGAGACGCGGACGCACATCGTAACTATACCAACAGCTTGATAAAACCAGTTGATCTCTTAGCGTTGATACATTTGGCAAACGTATTTGATTTGGGAAGATTCAAAGTCATCAAATCCAAGAAGTCAGAGAAGGTAGGATAGTGTGTGCATATCGATGTCGATTTTATGAAGAAAAATAGTTATAGTAGTTGTATCTGAAATGAATTCCAGAAGCTGAATACAAGCCAACAAGTCGTGAACTCTTTGTGGCCGATTACAAACTCCTTATGAGTAGCTTTGATATCCGTTATGTTGCGTCCTGTTTAGTTTAGAAATGACTTCATCCAGACGACTTCTTGTTGATTCAACGCACATAACACAAATGGAAGTTTTCACGTGATAATATTAATGATAGTTAAACGATCAATCAGTCATGCTAACATTTATCTTTCATATGACCACTCGAATACAACGCGAGTGAAAGCTACACAGAATGTATTTCAATACTGTTTTATCTAGTTCTGTCGTACTGCTAGATTAGTTTTTGCATGATTAGCCTGATTCCTTTAATTGAATAATACTATGTCTAATCAATCCGTTTTATCATGATTAAATGAAATTAGAGGGTGTTATCTAATATAATAGTTCGACTAAATAGAATACTTAAATATAATCAACATAAACTTTGATTTTCCTGAGCGTGTATATATCTTTGCTGATTCCGCCAATAAGGTGGGATATGCGCTTCTAACGGATTCATGAAGACAAGCCAACACATCGAAAAATATTTGTGGTGTTCCACCCCTGAGATCTAGTTTTGATATCCATTATCATTCGTTCAAGTTTCGATATTCAAGTTTGTCGGTAAAAACGATTGCAGAAATAATAATGTACAATGACTTTGTGTCGACATAACGCAGATAACGCGAATGAAAGGTTGAAATGTTTTCACAAACAGTAATATTGTTGATAGTTAAACGAACAATCAGTTATACTAACAACTATCTGGTAAATGGATCACTTGAACACAGCGCCAGTGATGGATGTGTTTATTTCCAAAAAGTAGCCATTCATGGCAGCCATGACGAATTTTATCATGAACACCATCAAAACAACGTTCAAAACCAAGTATAAGCCAGTTACGGTTTGGGCTGTCTTCTTGCACGGACAATAATGCTCTTCATCTCTCCTACAAAGCTCGACCACTTGGAATTCCGTCTTTCAGAATCTTCTACCGGCAATAGTAGGAAATACTTCCAATCTCGTTCGCCAGTTCCTTGATATTTCTAGTAAAGTATTTGACTTCAGTTTAGCAAGTTAGCAATTTTGATTTTAGTACACAGAGGAAATTTACCATTGTTTTAGTCTACACCACACTACACAACAGTTAAACCACGAGCTTCTCTAGTATAAAAATTACTATTTGGCAATCCTACTAATTACAATGGTAAATGGAAGAGGAAGTTAGAAACAATATAGGATTAAGATTTTTTAAAAATCAATCAGTTCAAATTCAAACTAATTGCTTGAAACATCATGTCAAGCATCTTTATATTACCTCACAGGAAGTTTCGGTATTTTGTCATTAGTAGGTAGAACAATGGTAAATTTGTTTTATGTAAAACAAATGCACCCTATTGGGTCTACCCAATGTACATTCAGATACATTGTTTTAATAGCCGTTTTTCACACTAGAGGACGAACAAGTCGCCGCAGTCGAACAAATCGTCTAAGTTTGAAAATGGGATGAACGAGTTTCTGGACGAACAAGTTATCTCGATTATTTTGTCCGTCTCATTGTTCATATTTTCAGACGACTTTTCGTGGACGATTTGTTCGACTGGACAAACAAATTGACCAAAGGTCGTTTTAAACTCACGTCTGACGAACAAGCATTCGAACAAGTTGTCTGTGTACCAAGGAAGGAGGTACCAGTTCCTTTGCGCTAACATTAATCTGTTTGTACAGTACGTCAGTGGTACATGTGAAGTGAATTTATGACGGTCAACACAAGACGGTTTGTTTGTCTCACTTTCACACCAAAACGAACAAATCGTCAAACGACTTGTCCGTCCTCTAAAGTAAGAAAGGCTCATGTAAAAAAAAACCCGAATAATCAGAACTGTTTCAGGAATATCAGAGGAAACAAATACTGTCATAGATTATAATTCCTGCCGCTTGCGATTACAAAATGGAATATTCATCCTGGCGAAGCTATAAACCATTTCTAACTTCCAATGTGAATTTTGAGGAAATGTTGACAATCAGCCATTACTATGAGAAAAAGGGGCGTGCTTGCTGACTTTTCAACGCCATGTAACCCAGCAGGGTGTTTGCTCAGTAAGATTCGGATTTGTATTAGATTTAGAAGTTGTGTTGCCAAACGGTAATATAAACAGAACATCAAGAATTAAACATGCACTTCGCTAAACAGCAGCATTTTTCACTAAACAGTTTAAAGCATCTCGACAAGTCAGAGTATCGAGCAGGAGTGATACCACCGAAGACGTTAAGCCACTGTCAGCTGAGCTTGAGCGTTTATCAGAGTAGACAGTTGAAATTTAGACGAACTTGTTGCTCACCATCGTAGGACGCGATGAGAGTTCAAGACAATTGACAACAGTCTCCAAACGAAGATGTGCAACTCTCATTAAAGTTGTTGTGAAAACTCTATATTCGCAGCAAGCATTTCAACGAACGATGTTTTGCCACAGATTGCAAGAATTTCTTTTTAGGGCTTCAGTTATAAGCACGCGAATTTGACAATATAATCGCACTAATTACTATTTAAGACATGTCAACATTATGGCCCTTGCAGAGTAAACATTTGGAAGAAAAAAATTGATATGTTTAAAGCAAGAGAACCTTTAAAAAGAGTATTATCAACCATTTTTGATATAAAAATTTATTATATAATTATGAAATACCAGGCGAGTTTTTCTGTAAAAATCCCTTACTTTCACACAAGAAAATATTACAGTTGCTATGGCTATATATAATAAATCGCGTTTTCAGAACTACAAAAAATTTTAAAGTTAAATAGGAAATAATATAAAACATTACATGACATTTGAGGATACGAAATTTTTCTTTTCGTGTTGAAAAGTATTTCACTCGTTCGAGAAATTTTGCACCTCGCGCAGCCATGTAATATACCCTGAATATATCTTAGAATTATACACTGCCTAATAACATGAGTTATTTTCATTTTAAGGTATTGTTTGACAAACTAAACACGTCATGGATGTAGAATTTAGCAGGAGCCAGATGTACAACAACCAAAACGAAAAGGTCACCAAAGAATCTCCCTTCTGCGCAACTCGTACCCAGTACTACTCGTTTCCCTCCGAGTCGATCATAGCCGGAAAATATGCAGTTGAGACACTTGGGTGGACTGGTGCCAAACACGGTCAGGGTAGGAGCCAAGATTCACATGCGTAATTATAACAAGAGAGCACGTCGATATTCGAAAATGGCATCTGACATTTAAATTCACCATTTTTGACCCAGTGCGACAGTCGTGTTAATTGTTTGAACATCTTAAAGGTTTAGTATTTCTTACCAAAATAAGTCCGCTTTAAACACAGTGCGAATGCCACCGAAAAGATGCAAATGTGAAATGAATTCGAATGCTAACTGTACCAGGATTAAATATATACTCGATATATTTTGACTACTGTTCTATTGCCAGTATTTTATCATTACTCATTCTTTTAATTCTTTTGAAAATTGGCTCCTCTATCAATGGTAAGGGTATGATTTTTAGACATCTTTTGAAAAAAAAAGCTAAATGGATTAATACGTTTTGAGTTTTCATATTCCAAGTGGCACTTCGAGACAATATGAAGAAAAGAGAAAATTATGTTCAAGCTGAGTGATAATTTATTCATATCTCTCAGTACCTCAGCACATTTCCTTAACAACAAAAGGCCTCAAAAACTTGTCGTTAACAATTTTCTTGTCACTTCTTCTACAGTTTTTCTACTATTCTCGAATATTAGGGTTATTTGTTAAGCCAGTTTCCATTGTCAGACATTTATCATAGTTTGTGATCTATCCTACACTAGAGGAAAGAAAGCTGGTAATTCATCAAGTGGACCAAGATAAGAGGACAGCCACGATTGTAGGGAACCATAACAATCTGAGGAATTGTGCTTCTGCGATACCCTACAAAACATACTCAGGAGTTCAGAAATCGGTTGAAGATGCACAAAAGGAAAGGGTTGATCAAAGTAAGTCCACTCTAACTAAGGACACAGTTAGAAAAGAGCAAACATAAAAAGAAGTAAAATAAAGGCGAAGAAAGGAATCGGGCAGCTTCTAAACAATGTAAGGAACACCGCTTCACCCAGCTCAGAACATAAACGTCACATCCCATCACCACGTATCCTCTAGATGTATGAACGAATCAGAATCACCAAAAATTATTTTCACATGATCGTTACCATCAATGACATCACTTTGTCATGCTGACACAAGTTCGGTCAGATAGATAGATCTATTTTGCTTGTTATCCATTATGTTTTCTTGTAAATTTCATTAATATTAAATTACGTACACACTTGTTGTTTTCAATACATTACTGTGGACACTATCTTGCATGAATGCGATCAACTGTTACAATTTTAATCCGCAAAGGCGGTAACCATTACGCGGATGTGTGAAGTGCTAGTGCAAATAAAGTTATAAAATGTGCAGTGCAAAACTATTTACAACAGAATATAACAGTACAGCAAAAAACAACAACAAGGTAACTAATAAAAATCGTTGAGAAATCAAGTTCCACTATTTAAACATGCAAGATTAATTGTGTTATTCTGTTATTGTTAAAGGTATGTCAAGTCCACAAAGGAATGTCAAGCAAGGGCATTCTTCCTCTTGGTACAATCTTTCGCCGTCGTTGGTTCCAAGTGTTCCTTTCGCCGAAGGATTTGGTAAGAACATAAAAGGTTACACCTCCTTGGAGAAAAACGATATAGGTAAATCCAAACTTTACCAAGAAAAAAACGGTTTGTTCTCGCATCGATCTACCATTATACTGATTTCTCTTGTTCATTTTGCTATCGTTGTGTTTGGCTTTGATCTGTGTCTTACTTTGGCTATTTACCTTGTTACTGTTGATGTGCTTGCTCTTGTTCTTTCTCCCATTACTACGTTTAGACTGGTTCTTGTTACTATCCTTATTGGCTACCTCGATTTCGTTATGCTTCACCTGTCCATACTTTTCTATTAATTTTAATGCAATGGTTTTTTTTTTATAGCCATATGTCGTTGAACTTCTCCTTTTGATTATTCTCTTACCTTACTTTGCGTTTCAAAATCCTTACCATTGCTCCTCCTGGGAGACTTGTCATTAAATGTTACACTTTTTGCCATTTATCCTTTAAAATGTGGATTTCCATGGTTCACGCGTACCTCGTCAGTGCTCCTATTAATCACAAGTCGAGACTTAAATATCTTTCCATACTGGGCGAGGATGAATCCACTAAGTCTTTTATTATACCGAAAAAATTACTTACTGTGGCTTTTGTTACATAAACGATGCTAAGTTCAGGCGCGTACGCAGGGGGATGCACTGGGTGCACGTGCGGGCCCCCCCCCCCCCCCCCGCAAGAC
>JANSTR010158629.1:0-10217 GCA_025434805.1 Antipathozoanthus remengesaui
TTGAAAACGCTACTGACTTTTTGTTTAAGCAACTGCAATTTTTTTAGGTTTTTTTCTGCTCACAACCTGACTTTATTACTGATTTTTTTAAACTTTTAAATAAATATAATATACTTACACCTGTCGATACCACCGAAATTCCCATTCCAATTTTACAAAAAGCTATTGGGCACACACTGTATAGCATATACAAATACCCTCCGAGTTCAACGTAATGCGTAAATTTAATTATTCCAAATATACAAACCCCCTGGGCCTTATTTTCGGAGGGGGGGTTATACTGACATGGAAGGAGATAATTTCCGTTTCAAAAGTTGTTCCTAAACGCCCCGGGGTTTATACACAGCTATTATCGAAATTTTACTGTATTTCATACTTTATATATTTTCTATTCCTTTACATTGTTTTAGATTTTACAAGTAAATCAAAGATACAAGAATTTATGAACTTGTGGGAAAAATTTAAAATGGAGCAAACTATGGAAATGGAGCACACATAAATTCTGATTGGCCCAGTATTTAGAGAAGCATTACCCAGTCGGAACAAAGCAGGCGTGTGCTGTGCGAGGAGACTGGGGCAAGCAACCAAAGACCCGGCCATTTTGAGTGGGGACAATTTTTTTAAAATTGATCAACAGTGAATGCAAGTATTTTAAAATGATCATAGTCAGCTCAGCCGCAGAATATATCGCCAATATTCGATGCTGAACTATCGCAACTACAAAAGTAAGTCCTTGTAGACTAGTTTTTTAGAGCCTTTCAGTAGATTAAGTCAACTGAATTGAGAGTAAGAGTTGATTTGTTGTGACTTCTGCATGTGCTTTCGCTGTGAGGGTAAAAAGATTTAACAAACGTTTCGAACGCCAGCCTTTCGATAGATTAAAAGCCAGTGCTCGAAACGTCAGATGAAACCTTTCAGTTTCATCCTCACGGCAAAATACAGGCTCTGACAAACAAACGAAGGGCAAGCGCTTCAAACTTTTCAGTTTCGCCTTAAAAGGTCTGCTGAAACTCTTCTCCGGCCCCTTTAACAGCGAAATACACAACAAATCAAGTCTTAGTTGATCTATCATACAAAAGTAAGTTACTTTTCTTTTTACCACTGAATAACAAGTTAACAAATACCTTTGAAATTGAATGTCAAAAGTGAATTATAAAATGTTTGATTGATTTGCGAGGTTTAAATATGAAGCATTTTTATTAGGTTAGAAATTCAGACTTTCACAGCCCAATTATAGTCTAGAAGTTCTCGTTTTATCACATCAATTTAGAGTACCTCGGGTTAAAAGGTCATCAGTCACTCGAGCTGTTAACCAGGGCAAGCCAACGACTTTTTCCGATGTGAATATTTTTTGGAGAACGCATCGAAAGGCTGGGTCAACCGCTTTCGAAGGTTGGTCTTGATAATTATAAATACCTTTCGAGTTTTTCTCGCCTACATGCACGAATCAACTTGGCCAGGTGTAGACTGTAGTTAAAGCATGTGCTGTTACACCTTGCTTAAACGGGGCAACTATTTTTTATCATATGAAAGCTCGCTAAAATTGACTCGGAGAGCGACCATTTTATTCGGGACAACTTTTCTCCGCACATAAACTGGGACTGGGTCTAATTAACAATTATAATATGAGCTCGCAATTTCTATCGGCGAATGAACTGTAATTGAGTCGAATTCACGAGCTAAACAAAGTTTGGTTATTATTGAAGTTAAACATTGTTCACACCATATTTTATGACGCTTTCGTTTTTTTTTGAACGGTTTTGGATAAAAGACCCACAAACATCATTACAATGGGAAACCGACTCCATTTTAGATGTGAGAGAGGAATGTGCCACGGAGGGGGTCTATTGAGTGATGGACCACGAGTAAGATAGCCAATCAAATTGAAGCATTTGCATTAGATAGTGACTAGATTTCTACCAATATAAGTTTGACCGAACTGGTCTCATTTCTTAAAAGAAATAACCAATTGAGCTCGCTTCGCTTGAACAACAAAATTTTACTCGTAAGTAGTACAATTTATTCCAAATAGCATTCAAAGGTATCACTATGTATCAGCCATGTAAAGGTAAAATCGATAAATTAGAAATTTATTGTGGTTCTTGCTGTGTTCTATAAAACGAAAATGTAATTGTTGATATAAATGAAAACAAAGGCGGCGAGCGAAGTTTCGCATGTGCATGTGTAGTTGTGGCCTTCCTTGGGCAAAAAGTCTTGATCGCTCAATTTTGTTCGGAAAGACATCTGTTTCATATAATAACGTTTAGTACGCACGAAAGAACATTCCCTTCCCCTCCCAATCGCTACATGTGAAAGAAGGATGGAGAAAATTGAAGTGAAAGTTCTGCCGGTTGACCAAAATACGACGGTTTGCCATTCGGACGTGGGCTTTCGCCCAGACTGAACTAACTTTCAGAAATGGTTTTGGATATCGTATCATATTTTTGGAAACGGTTACTTGAATTAATGACTGTGTCTGTAATTTTGTTGTTTCTTCATATGTACAACTTGTGTACCGGATTGGAAAAATATTACAAGAAAAACATCCATATCTTATTTAAATAAAGTAAATGTTGGGCGCGATATTCGAAATCGATATTGATTTTATGCCTAACTTCGCCACCAACGATTCCAAAGTGGACTACTTTAAGAACACATACACTTAACATATAGTCCTTTATTTAAGATCATTTAAGATCTTGTTCTATTTCAGTGTAGCCTCTGAGGTCTCTATATACAGGTACATCAATATATTAGTTATCAGCGTTTAACAAATCGACTATATAAAACGAATATCCTTGCATGACGAATCGCAAAATCTATCTATACAACATAGTCTTACAATATAGTCTTAAAAAACGTTTTGCAAAGAAAGACTATTGAAAATAAAATCTTTGTATACTCGGTGATTTGAAAAGGCTTCTAAAAAAATTTGTACGATGGCGGCAATCTGTAGGAAGGGGGAGGAGTGTCTCGTGGACTATCAAAACTATGGTAAAATGGCGGAGGAGGTTCATATCGGATCGAGGGAGTTCGTTTACCAAAGTCTTTCTCGTCCTCATCGTCTGTCTCGTAATGCGGCGCTTTGTCGAGCGAGGTCTCGGACAGGTAAGATGGCGGACAGCTGATGTCATCATCAGGCAGAATGAGTGGCTTGGCCGGTGCCGCTTTCATTTCAATCTCTTCACCCAGGACGATTGGTTTGCGTTTCTTGTACGTTATCTTCTCTGGGTTTGATGGTTTTGGACGACGCCTCCTCAGATAAATCACAACTATCAGAACAAGGAGAAGGATTAACAGTGCCACTAGAACTCCCGGGAGCACGTGTTTTAACCACATGTCTGTTTCTGAGGATGACTGCTGGCCACGTGCAGGGATAGTGGGGTAGGTCTGTGTTACGTTACATACCCCAAATCGTTGCTCTTTCGCGTTCAGAATAATAAATTGTGGTTCTAAAGAATTGCTGAACGCCGGATTGACTTCACCTTCGGCTAAAATTACTTTGGAGGATATCTGTCTCACAGCTTCCTCGTCACACCTGTCAGACGGGAGTGTGTCGTTAGTCCAAGCCACGACTAGAGATCCTTGTGTGACGGACACAAAACGTATTGCCGAACTGTCTCTGTCATCGTAGTAAGTTGTTATTCGCTCCACTAGGTCAATCCTTTGCGTGACATTGTTGGTGAACACAGTGTAATTATTCGAAGTTCTAATACTAAGTTGATAGGTAACGGTATTTGTCACAACAGTAATGACAATTTGAAACACGTCACGTGCTGTTAGTCCTCGACTATCACGGGCAGTTAGAAGATATCTCTCGTACTCTTCTTTTCCCGAATATCTCTCGTAATCCACGGCCAAAGGGAGCCCGTACAGCTCTTGCCGTTCGCTATCGAACTGCACCCAATAATTGCTCGGTAAGTGTCCCCCGATCAAAAGAGTGCATGACAAACTCAAATTTCTCGTATCTCCGTCTTCATTATCGTGGAAAGTGTCACGTGGTATAGAATAACGGAACACTTTTCCAACTTTGGCTTCCAGACGTCCAATATCGTTGAGCCTCACTGGCTTATTGTTTGGTGGCACGGTTGGCCCTGTACTAGGTTCCAATGTTGGGCCAATGGATGTGGGAATGATAGTTGTAGTCGGAGTCAACAACGCTGAAACGTTGACAACGGTTGACAAGATGGACGAAAGGATGGCAGAACCTTTTAGGGAAAGAAACCTTCAGTGAGTTGGGACAGCTATAAATTACAGAACGATTCCTACGGCAGCTGATACTGCATACAAAACAAGTGTTTAACTTGCAAAACAAGCAGTTTAACTGCTGAGTATTATAAATAGTCTATATATCCGCCGTTTTATATTTTGATACTTCGTATGCAGCAAAGTATTTTTGGCTTAAAACCAGTGATGTCTCTTGTTATCGCATTTTCTTTTTGGACCCACTCAATTGAACAACGACATGATATCTTCCCCGTCCGTGCGAGTTCAAGAAAGTGGTATTGCCGGTCGGCAGGATATAGGGTTCCATGATACATCTCTACAAGGTACATTACTTACTACACATATTATGAATTGTATGTACTACCTAGTAGATATATTAATTACTGCGTATACTACATTGTGCATACATCACGTATTACATAAATTACTTAGTGCATTGGTGCAAAAGCATTGGTTATACTACTGTTTTGTACTGCATCGTAAATTGCCGAAACAGTTTCACTGCCTGAATTTCATGGCCTCTCGCAGAAGTCTCTGTACTACAATTTTGAAACTTCTATGAAATGAGAATGCAGTTGATTGGAGACCGATCACTTATTACGTCGCAGGGGGTGGGGTGGGGGCGGCGGCGGTTTTAGAAGGGGAGGTACAATTTTGAAAATCACTTGAAAGAGGTGGTACACGTTTTATGCACAATTAAACTTGACAAATACATTTTTCTTCAACTTGTGTTTCCAAAAGTGGAGTGAGAAACCAAGAAACCCATTTTAGAAGTGGACATAATTTGTCAATTGAGTGTAAAATTTCCCGATACACTACATTTTGCAGAAAATCACCGCCTCTACGACGTATTAACGATTAGTCCCTTAGAAGTTTCAACAATTTGTAGATATATGTTCTCGAGATGAATGGCAATACGCTTTCAAAACCTAATCCAGGATTAAACTCTAACCTATGGTTTTGTTCAGCTTGGAATATGACAGTATGCTTATTAACTAAGCCCAGTTTATGAAATTCCTGACCGAGTTACGACTTTGAGGAAACAGGCCTAGGTAATTAGCGACATTGAAGAGTTCTCTCCATGTTTCAAAATTTGGGTATTGCACATTTTACAGGGAATAGATATCGGTGTATAAGTTAATCTTAAGCGGTGAAGATCAGTGAGACATGAATACAAGAGCAGTGGACATTCTAAGTGAGTGATTACAGCTTCACTATTTACGACTATTAGTGAGAACTAAAGTGAGGCAAAGAAAGGGAAGCGTATGAACCAGACAAGGGCAGTGGTTTAGTGGCAGTGACCTAGTTAAGAGAAAGAAAGAACAGGTGGGATTAAATAAGGTGCAACAAATGTGCCCATACTCGTACTGGTGGTATCCGCTGACCGCATGAAGGCATCCGTGCTCTTCAGAGAAACTCCAGTAGTGCGATGCAAAGTTACACTTGGGATAACTGAAGTGAACGCCTGCTCAATGGAATCCGTAGACAGTGATGTCGAGGCAGTGGCGAGCCCCACCGTCGAGTATGCACTTGTATACCCAGTTGGTAAAGTCAATCTTCCTGCTTGTGACAAAGTGAAGTCACTTGAACTTGGCCGTATCAGTGTTGATGGAAACGAGGTCAGCTGGCTAAACGAGGCATTCATACTGTAATGGGGTATGTCGGTTATGGTCGCTAACGACTGTAACAAACTTGATTTTGTTACACTTCGCAAAGTCACAACGCTAACACTAGTAACTTTCTCTTTTGTGGAATGTTGAGTGATTCGCGAAGACAATTCACCTATTGTCTCACTAAGAACAAGAGTAGATGAAACTGATTTGGGCTGTGGTTTGCTGTTGTCTATACCGGTTGTTGTGACCACAAGGCGAGTCAGCGCACTGCTGCTAACTGCAGTGACACTATAACTAAAGACAATGCTTGGTACTGTAGGTAAACTAGCAGTCACGCTTGTCATGAGCTTTGAGGGTAATACAGACCCATTTACACCAGTGCTTGATGTAACAATGCTTGGTACTGTAGGTAAACTAGCAGTCACGCTTGTGAGCTTTGAGGGTAATACAGACCCATTTACACCAGTGCTTGATGTAACAATGCTTGGTACTGCCGATAAACTAGCTGTCACGCTTGTCATGAGCTTTGAGGGTAATACAGACCCATTTACACCAGTGCTTGATGTAACAATGCTTGGTACTACCGATGAACTAGCTGTCACGCTTGTGGTGATCTTTGAGGGTAATACAGACCCATTTACACTAATGGGTTCCCCAGTGCTGGATGCATCAAGGCTTGAAAAGACAGTAAGGACGCTCCTTAGAGTTGACGTATTCACAGTCACACCGTGAGTGGTAGACTCTGTAACGAGCCTATCTGTACTTGATATGAAGGGAGTAGCGGGCTCAGTAGTGGTGCGTGTTTCGACCACAGCCTGCGTACTCGCTTTAATAGTAAGAGACATCGAACTTAGAGTTGGGGCACTTGAACCAGTGTCGAAATGTGCAGATGACATGCTAGTGAGGAAGCTGACAAATGGCAGTGTTTCATTCACAGACAAAGTACGTTTGCTGCTGACAGAACTCGTACGTCCACCTGTACTAGATGTAATAATACTCGAGTCAATATTCGAAGGAAAAGAAGGATGGACTGGTGGCTTAGAACTACTCATGGTCACCGTGGTTGTCAGTGAACTGAGAGCAGCTTCTATTACACTAGAGTTTGTTGGTACAATGCTTGAAAGCGCACTTGTAAGAGGAGATAGTGTGGTCACCGTGACTGTCTCTATCCTGACAGAACTTCCTATTGAACTATGAGAGCTTGCGATTGTACTCCTGTCTGTCACCGGGAAACTCGTACCAATGATAGAGGAGCGAAGGGCCATACTTGAAAGGTCTGTGGTCACTGCCGTTGTGTCATCCATAGCCTTTGTCGCTGTGATGTTGAGATATGTTGTTGTAATGCTTGCTCTGGATAGTAGAGTCCTCGTATCAACACTTGTCACGTGAGAGAGCAGGGACGGGAACAGCGTTACAGATGAATGTGTGGCGTCGACAGCTTGTGATTCTGCAGTCATGTTATGTGCACCTTGTGGAGAAGGAGAATGTTAGGTAAGAAAATGCAGGCACGCAAACCTATTAAGGATGGCGAGCCAATGTACATTCATTGCGTGTGGAAAGACAAATCAGGCACAAAACAACTATTGTGTATAGTGTGACAAATTGGTCAGAGTGTAACACACATTCATTGAGTGAGGCAAGACAAATCAGTCGCAAGACAACCATTGTGTATGGCATGACAAATTAGTCACACAGTGTAATGTGTATCCACTGTGTGTGGTGTGACAAATTAGTCACACAGTATGTGTATCCATTGTATGTGACAGCACAATAAGTAAAAAACACCCATTTCCCATTGTCTTTGGCACATGTATGACAAGTTAATCACACAGTATAATGTTCATCCATTATGTGTAGCAACACAAATCATCCATTGTGCATTGTGTGACAAAACACCCATTGTGTATTGTGTGACAAAACACCCATTGTGTATTGTGTGACACATCCATCAAACTTGTAACATCAGCACTATGCTTTAGGTTAGATGAGACAAGTAGGTGTACATGGACACCATTGCAGTATGAACAAACTAGGCCACTCCATTTTACTATGTTGGACAAAATGTATAATTTGAACCACATAAGTTTACAAGTAGGTACCACACTACTGCAGCAAGAAACTTACTGTCAGTACAAGTGCAGTCTGTGTGTTATCATAAAACAATTAAGAACATTTATACATACAACTGACTCTTCCACACCTTTCCACAAGCTTTCTTACAAAATGATGTATTATCTAAACATGTTTGAAGAGTTTTGAAAGGAAATATATTATGACAATATAGTTCTGTTGCATGCAGATCTCATGACATTCCACCACCAATTTGATTTTCAAGGTTTTTCATGTCTGGAATTTCAAATATTGAAATTCCATTATTTTGACCCCTACTGCAGAAGTTGCGTTAAAGAATTTCTTTCCTCTTACTCGAATGTTAACTTTATCCAACAGCTAATATATATTATGCTGTTTAGAGATGAAAATCCAGTTGGTTCATTATCAGCAATAGCAGAGAACAGTAAGTACTGCAATAGACTTTGCAGTGACAAGTTGCACAAACTGCAACTGACCTAAAACACGAGTGCTGCTCGGCATTAAACTCTATGCAAACCAAAGTGCTTTAGTAAGCTCTTTTGCACATGCATTTACATGCACTGTAAGGAATGTGGATTTATCACTGGTACTGTATTAATGAGTACTGTGCAAGTGAATAGGCTGTTTCAGCCGGTCATGCATAATTAAGCATGTCATTGCATTCTGATTTGCTATTATTAATAACATCGTGCTTGTTTTTAAGTTGCTGTTGACTATGTGAGTGCAATAAAGGGAACTGCATTGCATCATCAGCAAGTTCAACATGCATGTGAATAGCAAACAAATTGTTGTACAGTAGTCATTTGTCAGTGGTCGATTGGCTGGGTCCATGTGCAGTTCATATGTAATGAAATACAATGCCAAGGTACATGTACTGTACATTGGTCTATGATCACAAACACAACCAATACCTGTAGTTCCAGCAGTCATTACCACAGTAAGTCCTGATGTACTTGATAGCTGTGGCAAGCTTGTGTTCACCATCATAGTTGACATCCTGGTGGTGACAGCTGCAGTCCGAGTTGTACTAAGCAGCTTGGTGTACGGTTGTGATGGTGTGATGGTACTAGTAACAGTAGAGCTGAGGCCTACAACCACAGCACTTGATGTGTGAATGTCAGTTGTACTGTTTCCTACTACTGTGTGGGACACTAAGGAGCCAGTAGTGCCTTCGGTGAGGTTTGACACCAATGTGGATCTTTGACTTGCAAATGATGCTGTACCAGAAGAGTTTACTATCATCATAGTCAAGCTTGACTCAACAATATCAACTGATGAAGGAATGGTGGCACTTGGATGAGCAGTGGTAGCACTGGATGTTTTTTTACTGTAACTGAGTGTCAAAAGGATGACTGGACTGGATGCTATAAAACTTGTTGCAAGATCTTTTGTTATGCCAACCGCAGATGAAAGTACTGGAGAGCTTTGTACAAAGGGAATTGTTGAGGAAACGCTGCTGATTAAGGAGCGGCTTGCTGTTGGCAGTTCAACTATTCCTGACAGGTTGAGCGATATACTTGAGCTTTGTGTCAGTGATGGCAATACAGTTGATTTCAGGGCACTTGTTGCAACACTGCTGCTGGATGGTGAGGCAGAAGATATTGATGAAACCTCTGTGATCCTGGCAGTGCTGGACAGTGCACTCTGTGATGGTAACAAACTGCTACCTCTAATGAGTATTGTAGACAAGGTTGGAATATCAGATGGACTCTTAATCTGCGTCAACTTGCTGCTTTCGATCATAATGACACCAGATGTTGTTACACTCATTGACACATTAGTTGTAGCAGTTGCACTGATTGATGAACTCGACTCAGTTTCAGTTGAAAGGCTCAAAACAGGAGACATAGGACTCTGTGTTACTACAGCTAGGGTGGTTTTGTTCAACACTGTACTAACAGACAGGAACCCACTGTCCCTGATGGACATGTTTAGTGACTGTGTCATGGCTGACATTGTTACACTGACATGCGTACTGTTTGATAATGAAGCACTCAGGACTGTAGACAACAAGACAGAAAAAGACGTGTTAGATTGCAAACCCTTCACCCTAGCTACATCCACAAATATTGGTTTAGATATTGAGAAGTCAAATCACAAATCAGTTACCAGGCAATAAATTTGTTAATGAGAAGAATTCATTGGTTTTGTTATATACATAAACACCAATAAAATATATACCAGTCGAGACAAGCTTTCACGCAAAAACATATTAACTACTTATTAACCGAGAGTGAGGTCTTTACGGGAAATATCAAACTGAGGCTGTGCTGTATTGACCGAGCG
>JANSTR010158640.1:0-10216 GCA_025434805.1 Antipathozoanthus remengesaui
GCCCAGCTCTGAAAGGTCTTGACGGTTTGAGGAAGGGAGCGGTAGAAATGCGCCCTCGCCACAGAGTCTAGAAGAACAATGTTCACGTTGACAACGCGCGGATCCCGCGGTGAATCTGCCTCTTGGATCGTGAGTCGGGGATCGATTGGTAGAAGTTGTGAGAGCCACTCACCTTCATCAGCCCTACACTGCACAAACACAAAGTAAAACTTATTTTTTATAGTTTTCTTTACAATCTCAACAAGACCCTTCTCTAAGTTTTCTACATTGTCAAATTCCTTCTCCGTTTCTACATCACCAGTTTGTGAATTTATAATTTGAACGCGAAAGTTATTGACAAAGTCGTTATCAGTAAAGCAAACGGTACTCTTGCAGTGAACAATAAATCCCGGCTTTCTTTTTTTACGTCTGCGATTTGCCTTGATTAAACAGATATCTCCAGTTCCATGCGTCACCTTACATTGCCGTTTCACAGTGTTTTCGTTGTATAATTTGTGCGCAAGTTTACAAGCTGCTTGTGGCGGCTGGTGTGGTTTACAGATTCCATATTCTACGTTCAACATGCCTGAAGAGTAGAGAGTGAAGTTTGGACACGCGTCAAACAGTTCCCTTCCAATAATCTGCTCTTGTAGATATTTTGACGAATTTCCTTTGTCGCTTTCCATTGTTGTGATATTAGTGTCGGTTTTATCATCTTGATGACTGAATGCTTCGTCCTTAACTAGCTTGCTTTCCCAACGCGTTTGTTGTTGTTGCTGATAAGAAGCGTCTAATTCATTTTCAACAATCTTCGTTGTGTCGAGTTCTTCTTTTATGGTGCTAAAATTTCTGGTTTTCTTCGAATCCTCTTTCCAAAAATATTCACCAAGTTTCAAGAGCTTTTTGAATTGTTGTTCTTTTAGGCGGACGATAATGTCGTCTCCCCTGCGACTAAGTAGTTGTACAGCAAATGTTTGTCCATTGAGCCTCACCAGTTTTTCGCTGTAATTTGCAGTATTATTATCAAATGTTTTTTTCAAAAGTTCTTCTTTCTTTTCAAAATGAAAATGAGTCTTGTAGTCGCTCGTTTCCATATAATATCGAGTTTCAAAGTGAATTAATGTAAATTGTATCGATACAATCACCATAACAAATAGAGCTAGAGCTCGGAAACGATTTCCTCTTCCACGGAAAAGTGAAATGAACATCCTCATACATATTCTCATTGATTCCATTTTCTTCCCAAAGCAAGGTCATATATCTCCAAGTCCAGGTATAATCATGGTAAGAGCATTAGATGATTGTGAAGTTACCATTTACATTGCCTGTGGGTAGATAGAATATTCTTAGTATTATGCATATCAGTTTAAAATCGAATTCTCCATTATAGTTAAAAAATATAACAAGGCAAAAAATTTTGTTATAGAAACAAAACGAAGGTTTCCAGTCGACTTGACCATCATCAGGTATTTGGCGGTTTTGTTTAGTTTCAGTGTTAATATGTAGTTACAGAACAAAAGCAATTCTTAAATTATTCTTAAGTTTTGGGAAGATGGACAATTGAAAGCACTGAATTTGCTTATTCAGCAAGGGCTTTAGATTTGCAGTGTAAATTGCTACAAGAAATTTTCTTGTTTTCCAATGTGTGGCTGAATTGATTATTTCCCAGTTAAAATGGTGGTCTTTGTTTTGGACGATATGACGGGCTGGCTCCGAGTTGTATTTAATGTCTTCATGTTTTCATCGTCTCAGTCTGCTTTGTAGGTTTTACATGTGCCATGGCGTGTATAAATGATCGCAAAATAACTAAGGGAGTAGTAGTTTCTTGAAAAGCTTATAGAAGCTGCAAGTCTGAGATCTCTAGGTAGTTCATTCCACAATCTGGGCGCCGCTATACGAGTGATAGTAATGGTGATAGGGCTGGGCGGAGTTCAATTCTGTACGTAATCATACGAGTGATCAGTAATGGTAATAGGAATGAGTGGAGTCCAATTCGTTCTGTAATCATACTAGTGATCAGTAATGGTGATAGGACTGAACGGAATCTAATTCGGTCTATACTCATACGAGTGATCAGTAATAGTAACAGGACTGAGTGGAATCCAGTTCTATGTTATTATACGAGTGAACACAAAATTGCGTAAGTACGCGGCCCGAATCCAATTTTTTTCACGAACATGATTACAGACATTATACCATAACTTGAGATATGTTGTTTCAGCAAAATTTTCAAGCTGACCTGCATGTGAAAATCACAGACAGTTTCTCGCCATTAGGCGATGTGGGCTCGCGAACTAGTTTTCCACTACTAATTGTACCTACGTGAAGTGTACGTACGCGACACTCTCAAAACTATGAACAGAAGCTATACCATTCAAATTCTTAGGTATTAGTGCAAACAAGTAAAACATGATTTGTTCGTGGTATTTGGCATAAATACCACTCGTGATATTGCAAAGATGTTCCGAATTTCAATCGTCTATTAAACAGCTCGGGAAATTACATAGACCAACTTTGAAATATCACTCGTGGAATTTATACCAAATACCACTACAAATCATGCTATTACCTGTACGAATTGGACGAGGCAGAACTCAAATTGTGATCAGGTCTTTCAACTATCATAAGAATGAACCAGTGAAAACTGAGAAAATTGTCATATTTATAAATATTATTAGTTTTATCAGTAATAGTATTATTAATAACTACGTATGCCTTCTTGATAAGACTTTTGATAAGAATTTTTATGCTTAATTACATCGCTAACTATTCAGTCCAGCCGCTGATTCTGATAATGCTCAGTGGGACTATTCGGCTCCCATATTGTATTAAGAGGACAAGCGATCGATAGATTGAGATATAGTTTGTATCAATTGTAGGACACACTGATACAGGAAAGTTGTGTTCACAGCTGGAAAAGCAAAACCGAACCAACAGTTTCAAGCTTTCATAACATTTTACTATAAAGGTCAGGTTATCTTGTACAATCTTAGCCTGATCATTCAGCCGCCTCACGTCGAGAAATCCCGCGGCGGGAGCCGATTTCGATTTCCCAAATCGGCTCTCGCCGCTTGTCGGGATTGCATTGGCGGCTGAGTGATCAGGCTAGTACAATCTTTAAATATAAGTTAGAATTGCATTTTTGATCACCAATCAAACAAATCTACTTATTAACTCTATGCATGGTACCAGTACACGTTATCGATAATCGTTGAGGGAAGTAATGAATCTTTCATCCTTCTTTGATCAGTGTTCATCCTCATCGATTCTTATATGGTCCCATAGACCCGCGATCATTCTCATCTACTTTGAGGCCGGATCGGTTCAAATGTTTTATTAGAGATTAGTCTAGCAGGAATTCTCAACTTCACGCATGGATATATGCACATAACGGAGCTTGTAGACAAATAAAAAGCTATGATATAACCTTATAGGGTTGTCTGCGAACAGCTTAAAACTATGAGCATGAGACACTGAAAATTAGATATACAGTAAACGTGCTAGAACAAGAAGAAAAGAGATCATTCCAAGTTTGGCCATGAATTTGTGAAATCACATTTATTCTTGCGGGTTTTCTTATTCAGGTTTGGCGAATATGTACAGCCGTAAACAGAACACAGATATTACTTGCACTAAAAATGCTGTGCTGAGCATTAATATCATTTTGATCCGAGGTTGTGACTCAAGAGAAACAATCACTTATTTTAAAAGTAAAATAACAAAATGATTTTAAAAAACGCCATTTGTGACATCTGAGATATACTTTTTCATTATTAGTGAAGGATTTTGTCGGGTTGAATATTGGCTGAGAATCGGAATTTGTAAAACCCAGTATATTAAGCAGAGTATAAGGAAGCATACATACTTGTCACCCTTGCCACTATACACAAACTTGCACTTGACATTGAAATATAACGTTTCCACCACGTCAAACAAGAAACAATTCTCACTTTTCAATAACTCTAGTACACGATATAATAGTGATTAGTACCAAGTAATTATTTATTGATTTCGTATGTACTTCTCTTTTGAATTTTTGTAAAGCCGTTCGCAATGCCATGACATTTACCATTACTAATTTATATCACGATTGAATTAAATTTAAAATTGTTATCATTGTTTTTCAAAGACGTCTTTCAATGAACACAGTGCGGGATGCACTTATCAACTCCAGGGTTGCTGTGATAATGGGTTTTCGGAGTATGAATAACCTCGAAAACTGGAGATATTCCTAAACAGTAATGTGACGATCATTATGTACAATTTTAAGTTTTCTTTATATTTTGTCTGCAGAAGAAGAAAGGAAACTTTCCAAACACTAAATTATTATAGTGCTATCCTACTTAACCGAGGAGTTCATAGACTGAAAAACTAGTTTATCTGCGTCATGTGATGAAGGGTGTCGAATCCGCCGGCAGTATAGTTAAATCATCTCTTCAGGAAAACGTATTTATAGCAAATAAAATACTTTGTAATGCACTTTCGCGAGCACAAATTCAAATTATTTCTGAAATAACGTATCCAATTTATATCCTACTGGTACAGAACGATTTTGCTTTCCAGCTGATGAAAATCTGAAAATTTCTGTCCACTAGAGAAAATCAAACTCGTATGAAATGAAGAGAAAAGGGAAAGCGATGCATTCAGTGTGAATCCTTGGTGAAGGTTTTTCTCGCTATGTGGCTGACTTCACGACAGTAGTAATCTGATGTCTGTTGAGTTTAACGCGCGCCATGTAATCCTTGTCACAAGGTTTACACAGTGAGTAAAATAACATTTCCCCTAAAGTTTGTTGTTATTCTTTAATTGCTCTCTCCCCCCCCCCCCCCAACAGTAATGAGAACTAGAACTTTAGAAAGTAGTTACAACACAAAGTTTAGAGGGATGTAGTGATGTCACTACCTAACAACTGCCGGGTCACCATATTGATTCTCTTGTTTTGAACATGGCGTGAAAACTGACAAAGCAAGGAAGGCACTGTACTCCGTTCACATCATCTGCTACAATCGAGATGTATGTAATTCAATTGAATCAGACTAAAAAATTATTGATTCAAAACCAACTGTAAAGGTTAAGGTACTCCTTGTCCGGAAAGATGTAAGTAACAACTACACGAAATAAACTCTTCGGATTTCACAGATGTCACAGATTATCTTAGACGTTTCTACTGTTAATTCATAATTACCGCCTGTGCCAGCTTTCTTCTGCTATTGAGAGCCATCCATCCGCTGTAACTATGACTGTGACTGTGATTATGACTGGCTGTGACTGTGACTATAATTATGACTATGACTACATGTATGGCTGTGACTATGACTGACTGTACTACGACTGTGACTGCGACTGTGATTGTGAACTAATTAACAATTAGACCTCGAGGACGAATGGACTACGAGTCATGAGGCCGAAGGCCGAATGGGCTATGAATTCGTAGTCCATGAGGCCGAGAGGTCTAATTGTTTTAGTAAAAACGTACAATGGTCTATCTACTAAAAAAATCTGAACAATTAGAACCATGGCTTGCTTGTCAGTGGCTGTCTCAAGCAGCGGTCAATGGCTCCCCGAATCGAGCGAAGAGAGGAAACTTTAAACTCTTTGTCGTCTTTTTGTCATGAAATGATGTTCAAAGCGGCAGAAAATATTTGCAGAAATTCATTAATATGTCAATGACATATCTTCTATCGGAGTTTTAAACTGTGGCTGGCTTAAATTAAACCATTTTGGAGATAAAAAAGGCCTTTCAAAATGAACTTATAAACAAACGAATTGTTTTGATTCGCGGATGAATGAACTAAAACTGAAAATTTGGGATGTTTTTCTTTGTTTTCAACGAATTCTTACCGTTTAAATATCTTCACTCCACATTTTGTTGCTTTCTTTGTTTTCTCTGGGACAGAAATGTCAAGTAGGTTGTCAATTAAATCTTTTGAACCACAGCAAATCGGGTTCAGCGACTTGATCCGCCATATTGTTTTGGTTCGCTGCCATGGTCTATTACATTTAGACCATAGTAGAGTAGCCAATCAGAACGCGCGATTTCGTGATAGACCATTGTACGTTTCTACTAACATCTGTTTTGCAGACTGGTTGTATCCAAACAAGAGTTCCTCGAACACAATTATAAATCTGAATCTCGTAGCACGGATGAATCACGCGTGTTGATAAGCTAATCGACCAGTTGAGGAGGAAGTATTGCACTTCTGAGTATTCAGTGTGGAATTGCTCTCATCTGCTCGCGCGCTCGCCCTCTTAAACTTGTAAAATAGTTGTGGTTGGCAGGCACTGAAATGGCTTTCGCGCGCCCTCAAACTTTCCCGCCAACAATTGTGGCTCACCTGTCGGTTGACAGATCACTAAAATGGCTTTCGCGCGCGTGAAACCATCCAGGTTAACAAAAGTTGATCCAAGTTATATACACTTATCAATTTCATTTGCGAGATTTCTCCCTGCAGTGCGATTCAATAAAAATTCACTGCCTAATTCGGGTACATTATTCCCTGTTTCACTCAAAAAATCATACTGCATTCATCGCTTCGCGATTCGTGCAATATTATTTTTCTCGTGAAATTTAAAGTACCTTCGTCAGGGGGGGGGGAGGATTTCAGATAGATGATGTCAGGTATTTCTGGCACAGTACTATACCTTCTGAGAGTCAGTGTTACCATTGTAGGCTGTGTGGGAAGTGGTTGCCACTCTTTGTAATAGATTGTTGGATGTTCTATGCACACTCTAAACGTTTCTTTGTTCTCTTTTTCTGCAGCTGCATCTCCTGTTGGTAAGTTTTATTTTGTAGGTCCTTGTTGTACTTTGAAATTGAAGTGTAAAATTTTCTAAACTCTTTTTTCTGATTAAATATTTAAATCTTACGCGGTTGTTCAAAGTAAAACTTACTTGTCCTCAGTTTTGATGTCCTGATGTCCTGAATATTCTGATCTCCTCGAACAGTTATTTTGATTGCATTAAGAAAATACAACAGAATCATCCGGAAAAACGGGATACAGTAAATCTGTGACAACTGATAACTCGTGAACATTGCCAAGTCCGTGTGCAATACGCACCTGAATTACTAAAGAAGACACCTTTTAAATGCCAGCCATGTACTTGCTGTTATATAAGAGCGATGATCTCTGTTACAAATCAATTAAACTGACGAGGACCAAAAGGTCGAAACGCCTTTGTAGCGCATTAAAATCGTGACTGCATGGCGTTGTTTTATTTGCAGACTTTAGAATATAACCAATGGTTTGTAGAGAGAATATCACATATATATACCGACACAACTTGATAAGAATAGGAGCTTAATTTTTTTTATCTGTAGATTATTTTGGTTACAGTGTAGAATAAAGCATTTAGCGACTATTTTGCATACATCTCTCTCAGTCATGAATTTTAACTCACCGCTTTATTTTCGATTAAATAAGAGCACCTGTTCCACAGAAAATTTATTTATTTATTTATAGGATTTATATATTGAAATTTAGCCATATTTTCGTGCCGTGTTACCTCATCATGATTTCGAGGCTATCGTGTATTCTGCGATAGTAACAAAAATTGTCATTCTTTTATTGAAGCACCAACAAGTCCCCTAAAATATGGCACAGAAGTAATATTCTTACTTGACGCCTCTCAAGACGTTACTCAGGAAGACTTTATGTTAGAGAAACAGTTCGTCAAATCGATGGCTTATCACTTTAACGCTTCTCCGAGTGGTCCACGAGTGAGTGCAGTGCGGTATGCAAGTGATGCGGACACAATAGCAGGCTTCACAGAACGTGATTTTATTGGAAAAGTGGACAGATCTACCCTTCTGAAACAGCGAAGAAGATTTGATAACGCAATTAATCATGCTGTACAATTGTTCAATAATTCTGGGCGTAGAGGCCCTAAACTTGTGGTTTTACTAACGATAGGAAGGCAGGCCGGGGCTCGTGATTCTAAACATCTTGATGACGCCGTAAAAGCCCTTCGATCCCTTGGAGCTAGCACCTACGTTGTGACAATTGGGCGGCGAGCAGGCCGTCTTTACATGGCTCCACTTGTGTTGCAGGACGAACATATATTCAGTATAGAGCGGCCTGGTTACCTCCCATTGCTAGCTCAACCAACTGCAAAGAAAATACGTTATCAATTTGGTAAGAAAAACACCCGCCCACTAAAGGGAAATCTTGTTACTACATACTGTTTAAATAATGTTTGATGTATTGAGTTCAACAATTGATTTATATCTTTCATTTTTTTCGTGAGTAGAAAATTGAACTAATTACCAGGGCTAAAAATGAGCCAATTAATTTTAACCATATTGTTAATGCTGTCTTACTTAAATTAGATGAACCTTGTTTTTTTGTGCCGATATATTATGTTACCTTGTGTGTAGTACTAGTAACTGGGGACTCACATTTGAACATTAGGTTATTTCAAACAAAGTATTAATTGATGGAACCAATACAGCCTTAAGACCTACATGGTGATTTATTTTCACACTAACAAGTAAATATTATAATTATTATCATTAAGGTGATATTGTTCGTAGCAAAATCGTAAAATATTATAACTTACTTGTACAAACTCTGTTTGTTTGATGCAGTTCCTTCCAGTCCACTTGCTACTAACACAGACGTGGTCTTCTTGTTGGACGCTTCTCAGACCAGCGTACAAGACTACAAGTTGCAGAAACAGTTTGTGAAGTCTATTGCTCATCAGTTCAACATTTCTTCGAATGGTCCACGTGCCAGTGCAGCAATATACGGCGCTGACCCTCAAACAATCGCTTCTTTCACTGATCCTGATTTACTAGGACGTATTGACAAAGCGCCACTTTTAAGAACTTCGAGAAGAGCAGATAAGGCATTAGAGCATGCTGCTCGGATTTTCTCGACTTATGGTCGGAGTGGTCCGAAAATCGTTGTTTTTATGATTGGAGGTAAACAAGCGGATGGAGCGAAACCCTATGAATTGGCTGTTCAACCTCTTCGTGAACTTGGTGCACGAGTATATACAGTTGTCATTGGGAGAGTTCCCAGTGACCGTATACTGGCGCCAGTCGTGGAAAAGCCACAGGATATCTTCCGAATTGCATCTGCTGCGGCGCTTCCGTCTCAAGTGCGACCCATTTCGAAGAAAAGTACGTTCTTTTTAAATTATACTTTAATAGATATAAAAAAGCTTGTAAGTATTTACCTTTGATATAATTGGATAAGAAAATAGTATGAGTATATGCTATTGTATATGATTTCACGTTTACGTTTACAGATGCTTGTGTGATTATTTCTTTTTTGTAATTCAAAAATAATACTCTTTTCCTCAACACGATCGGACAAAGTTGGTGAACTATTTTTACCTCCCCCCTGCCCCCCGAAGAATTTCAGAACCGTAGTGAGATGTTGTAATGTAACTTTCATAAGGGAGTATTTTATGTTGATGCAGTACGCGATTTGAATATTTATAGAAATGGACAATATAAATATTAACTTATTATTTTTATTATTGTTATTATTATTAGTAGTATTATTAGTAGTGGTAGTACTTAGTAGTTTAGTTCTTTTGCCATAGCCTCATCTATAATGTCATAGTAACTAATCTATAACCATTATGTTACAGTCGCAGAATGCAAGAAAGTGTTCGACTTGGCCTTTATCGTTGATTCGTCCGGTAGCATCAGCCGCAAGAACTTTGCTCGGGTGAAACAGTTCCTAAAGTCAGTTGTCCACGAGTTTACCATCGGCCCTAATGACACGCACATTGCAATCGTTGTTTACAGCACAAACGCCAAAGTGGTGCATAAGTTCAACGATCCTCGAAGTAAACGACTTACAGCCGCGAGAGTGATTACCAGCATAGACACCCTTCCTCATCTGCGACGTCTGACCTTCATTGACAAGGCGCTCAGGCTTGCAGAAAGGGAGGTTTTCATCGAAGCGAATGGTATGCGAAGGGGAGCGCATAAGGTAACGTAGATTTCCGAAAAAGTTATACAGATTATTGTATGTATAGTTTTATGCTGTATGTTTCAAAAATGTTATTGTAATCTGAACCTTGAGCCGTTATGAAACGTTTTGTAAAAAGATTGGGAAATATGAAGGCTTGGAATTGGGTTGAACATATAAGGCTGCCTACATATCTATCTTGGTATATAGAAATAATAATAATAATAATAATAATAATAATAATAATAATAATAATAATAATAATAATAATAGGCTATAATAGGACTATGATGGTAATAGTAGTAGTTGTATAG
>JANSTR010158651.1:0-10215 GCA_025434805.1 Antipathozoanthus remengesaui
GGACTACGAAAGCTATTTTCTATTCTTGCTGAAACCAAAACATAAACAAAGCGTCACGGCCGGTCTGTCCCTTTAAAATGTCAAAGATAAAGCACTAAAGCATGGGATAGTTTCTAATAATGGTAATTGATTTATTAGCATACTTTCTTCAACATTGGTTTTGAAAATTATGAAGTCTTGTACTAGTTCAAAGTCAAAACAATATAAATGCCCAGAGCATTAAATTGATCATTAATTGCCACTTACCTGCTATATTCAGTCTTCTTTTCAGCTTTACAATTTTGGCTTTGAGTCGCATGTTCTGTAGAACAAGTGCTCTACAGTCCACATTATCACACAGTGTTGTGATGCAGGCTGCATAATCGTCGTCATCATCATCACTGTCACTGTCCACTTGGTGTGACACAATCTGCTTCCTGACTGATGTTTTTGATGTAGAACTGGATGAATTGGGTGTGATCTGTTTTGGTGTAGGGTTGACCAGTTTTGGTGCCAAGCTCCTTGGTTGTGGCGTTGTGCGAATCTGTTGTGGTGTAGAGCTCCTTGGTTGTAATAATTCAGGATTTTGTGATGAGGTGTCTGTCTGGTTAGAGGTGGAAACTTGGGACGGCGGTACAATCTGCATTGCAGCTGAAGCCTCTATTCGTCTAACAGCTTGTGCTTTTTTAGCACTAATTGCTGCTCTTACACGCTTTTCCTCTTCATTCTTTTCCTCTTCGCGTTTCTTTCTAGCCTGTTCTCTCTGTACCCTCTCCTGATCAACAACTGCCTTCTTGGCTTTTTTAGACCTGTTGGCTGCTTCCTTCTCCGCTTCATTGCTCTTACGCTTTGCACCAGCTATATCTTTCCCAGTTTCTTTTCCAAGACTTGTGCCAAGTGGTCCCTTCTTTAAACTACCCTCAATGTTCCGCTTTTCTTTCAGGAGTTTATTCTTGTCATCTTGAAATTGAAGAAGTATAGACATATATAGATAAGCTCTTGACACAGTATATATATGTTGCCAGGATATGGTGGCAACCATAAAGTACAATTACTGCTATATATCAAGGAGAAGAAGCACAATTGTTTTTAAAAAATTGAAAAAAAAATTGTTTATATGTAATAATTAATAACTAGGTAGTGGGACTCCTGGATTGGAATGGGACTTCTCAAGACTGAATGTTGGTTTGGTCGACTTGTAATATTTTCAAAAACTCAAATATGGCTAGAAACTTGATATACAAATTTGTATAGAGAATTTAGAATAACTAGTAAATATTAGGGCATACATATGAACAAACATACTGGTATACTTATTACATGGTATCAATATAATATATAATTATATCTAGTTTAATATCTACAGTAGCATTTTTGTTACCTTAGTACTGGGACATTATCATACGCAATTGTAATCATTTCGAGAGTTCCCTATTGAACAATAATTTCCTTACCACTAATACTGATGATTTCGGCAGGATAGAACTTCTTTTCAGCTGCCCAATATCCCATCACAGTTTCCCCTTCATACATGCTGTCGTTATCATCTGCATCTAGATGTTTCACCTCTCTTTCATTCAGAACCCTGAATATATCTGGTGTGTCTTCATATTGCACCAAATACCAAGTTTCTAATAATGATAATAATAATAATATTAATAATAGAATATATTTTGATCATTTCTTCAGTTTTGATACATTTTACTGAAAGTGTTGAAACATTTTCAATACTTTTTCTCAATGAAATATTGTGAAAACTTTAGGATTTTTTCTAGTTAACATAACTCGCCATGCCATATCCTTACTTATATAGAGTCTCGGAGGTGCATTTGCTGAATGTGGCAATCTGAACAAGTTAACTGTTAAGACTTTTGGCAGTAGTATGGTAACCCACTCAACTACTTTTCAGTTTTTGCAAGTGAACACGCGCGCAAGTCCATGCAATTCACCGTTTGGCCACAAAAAGCAAGTCAGCGCAAGTTTGATCATAGGTTTGAAACAGCCTTTCTGTTCTCTTCTTTTTATCCACTCTGTTGTCTTTCCGCGCTTTGATCGATGAGATTCTATGCTGTCCTCTTCAATTCAGCTAATGGGAGCTTCGATAAAGATATGTAATTCCGTTTTTCAAAACAGAAAGCAGACACAAGCAAACTGCCGCTATCGTTCATCTTCATAGCAACAGCCAATTTTAAAACTCGTGTTCATAAAAATTGTCTCTGCGTGTTCAAACTTGTAATAATTGACAGTAATAGCTTGCGAGTCCGTTTAACTACTAATAACGTAAATCATTGCAAGTCTTTCATGTCGCAAATTTGAAATCAAAACTACAACTGACTTGGATCTACGTTTACACTTACCATCTCCTGCCATCTGTGGTCGACGCGAGACTCTTTTACCTGGCATATTAAATCACAATAGATACAACTATAATCAGTAAAAGTTCTTGGGAAGAGATCAAAGTCTTTCAATACTCCAGAAACCAAGCATGCAGCGCAGAAAAGACTGATATGATATGAGTGGAAAGAGACGCGATGCCGAACGATCAAAAATGCCGCCAGGGGAAATGACGCTCTGACGTCACGCATTACCATGGTTACAGTCACGTGCGTTACACAGCCTCACTTGCACTTTCATGTTTACATGTTGTTGTTGTTCGCCACAAGATGGCGGAATTGACAAGAAAGAGGGGACGCTATAGAGAATACTTGAACCACAACCAGCCATTCAAATTTAAATCGCTACGGAAAAGGATTAGAAGATACAAACGAAAAAATGTCCGTGATGCTTGCCAAGTGAAAATTTCAAACTCCGAAATCATCCCGTCAGATGACGAAGTTCTTGTGGACGACTTTGAAGTTGAACTACAGATCACTTCTCAGGATCAGGAAGCTATGCGAGAATGTTTGAATTGTGCTGACTTGCCAACCTTCTTAGGTGATACAAATGAGAACCATGTTGAGAATGAGGGGTCAGATTATATCGACTCTGACGTGAGTTCGGACAAGGGAACTATATCGGACTATGAGTATGATTCCGAAAACTCGACCGATGGTAGTGTTGATAACGAGGATATGGCTGAGAAGCCGCCAGAAGAAGATCCTTTACTCTACGATGATGCACCACTGACATTATCATCCAGCATCCTAATAATCTTGTCATTTGTATTAAAGCACAAACTTAATGGACAAACATTCACCGATCTTCTTTCAGTCATCGAGGCACATTGTCCAAAACCAAACAACTGCAAGACATCTGTGAAAAACCTGTTTAACTATTTCAGAAACATTAAGGGAAATTTAGTCAAACATTTCTTTTGCTCCTTTTGCAATGGATACATTGGTGAAGAACGAGATGAAAATGCTTCAGCTCCTATTTCTTGTGGACTATGTGGAAGTAATCTGAATGGTGATGATACTCCTTTCTTCCTAGAAGCACCTCTTGCTGATCAAATTGTCAATCTCTTCAAGGGTAGGTTAACATGATATACATATTTTTACTAATTAATTATATTTAGATTCCGAGCCAATATATATGAGACATGTGAGCATAGAGTACATTTGACTATCTAACTATGTTTTGCTTTATTCTAACTACATATTATATTCAAACTGTTTAGTACCCACGACTGTGACTGCATTATGACGTGTAACTGTAAGACATTTACAAGACTTTTTAAGAAATGTTTCCCATGTAGCAAGCCTTTACAGTTGTCAAATGCCCCACAGACAGTGGGTTTAATACCCCTTCTCTGAACGTATTTAATACTGTATTTGACTCATTGCCCGGTTTGGGGAAATTGTTAAATATTATTTTTTTAAAGTACTTGTGACTGCATGGGGGCTTATTTGAGGCTGGGGACTTATTTAATTGTTCTTTAGAAGTTCATAATTATCTTTATTTCAAACTGAACAGTTGACAATGTCTTTCAACAGCCTTGTTAGAAATAACTTCAGCATTTCAAATTAGAAAATTTTATGATAAATACAGGTTCACAGCCAGGAATTACTGTTGAGGGGGGTGGGGCTATAAACTGACATTGAGGACTCAGGAGGCTTTTATTTGAACATTTTTTGTAATTTATTTTATTAGCCGCTTACACTCTGATCCTCCTACCTCTGCCTTTGAGTGTAAAAGGAATAAATGTACAGTGTATAATTTTCCAAAACCAAACAAATAAAATACTGAAAAAAATGGTTACATCATCGAACATATTTATTTAGTATTTCTGTTTGAAATGCTTCTGCTTTTCAAAGAAGAAAAGTAGGGAATATATTTAATATTGGTGCCAGAGATGGGCTTTTTATGCACGACTGAAACAATAGAGGCTGAGGGATAAATAAAGGGGATATATGGTAATACATGCAGGTACTGCTGATACTGCCATAGAGCAAATCAAATGACTTTCAACTCGGCTCATATAAAAATGTATTACTGACAAACATGTAAATCCTTTGTCTTATAGTTACAATTTTTTAAATCACAAATTTATTCATATCACTATTAAATTATGTAATTATAATAATATAATGCAACTGTTTTACAGATCATGAATTCCTCAAGGGTGTAGAACATCGTTTTCAAAGGCAGAAAAAGGCTGAAGAGAATATTGAGGATGTTTATGATGGCAAGTTGTATAAGGAACATAATCAACCCGGAGGATTCTTATCACAACCATATAACTTGTCATTTAAGCTAAACACTGATGGTGTTGCAGTGTTTAAGTCTTCCAAATTTAGCGTGTGGCCGCTTTATTTGGCAATCAATGAATTGCCACCACATTTAAGGTACTTTTTTAGTTTCTTGTATATTTTATGTTTATAGGAGTCATATAACTAAAGTTAAAAGTTCCTAAGGTTATGGATATTCAGGCCCTTTTCTGACAAAACTTTTGGTACTAAATATCTTCGAGAGTGATCAATATTAACTTTGCACCTGTCTTCAATTTTCAACAATAGTTCTGTTTTAAAGGCAATCCAGCCCTTGAATATGTTTTTGATTTTGGAAGAGGGTACAGTTAAGTTTCTTACCTTGTCTTTACAGTTCTCACAAAAAATAACAAGTTTGTTTGTTTTAAACATATCTTTTATTTTGTGTGCAGAACAGTAGTGCACTGTGAATTAAAGATTGAATGTATAGATTGAGTGAATAATGACAGGCAAATAACTTCATGATAGCAATTCTGTTATTTCTGCATAGTTTGAAATAATTATTATGATATAAATTGTTTTACAGGTCAAGAAAAAAGTACCGACTTTTTACAGGGCTGTGGTTTGGAGAAGAAAAGCCATTTTTTTCCACGTATTTCAAGCCTTTCATTGAAAAGCTTCATGATGCTCAAGTCCAAGGTAAAGGCGTACTTGCAGATTATAAAAATTATAACAATCATGTAACTTGCACATGTAAACATATATAAATTACAATTTAAGTGCAGGCAGATAGTTGGAAGCAACACCAACAAGAATTATGTGGGATGAAATACATGTACAAGTACATATAAATTTTGTTTGTAACAACATTATTAGACAAATATATTAAAATTGACTATACTTTCATAATACAGGGACTGTGATTGACTTGCCAAATGAAAATAAAGCTGTATCGAGAATGATGGTGCTGTCTGGCCACTTTGATCTTCCTGCTCGTGCTGCTGTGCTTGAACAGGTAACATACAAAGGGCATGACAGCTGCTGCTATTGTACAGAAAAGGGGGAAACCGTAAAGACATCTGCAAGAGGACACGTGATGACCTTCCCCTTCCGGAACACCTCAACAGGGCATGCAGACCTTCGAACATCTAAGGATATAGAAACTGACTCATTCAATGCATTGCACAGTAACACAACAGTAAGTATAATAGAATAATTTTGAGGCATTTTTCTGCTAATAAAATAAAAATATCAAGTCAGGGTTACTTCGAACCTATGAATAAATGCACTATTTGTGTTTAAATAAAATATAAATCAATTGAAATAGTGCACTCAGAATGTGGCATAAAGAAAGTAAAGAATTTAACACTGGTTTCATGTCAATATAATTAAATTTTGTTAACATCTTTCTATAGATCAATGGGTTTAAAGCACCAACTCCCCTATTTGGTCTTCCAAACTTCAACTTTCCACATGGTATCAGCATCGACTATATGCATGGTGTCTGTCTTGGTGTTGTCAAAACCCTTGTCAGCCTTTGGTTTGACTCCAGCAACAGTGGCCAAAAGTGGTATTGTGGACAACAAGTACATCAAGTGGACAAACGCTTACTACAAATCAAGCCACCAAGTGCTATAACTCTTGCACCAAGAAGCCTTGAATCGCAGCGCAAGAACTGGAAAGGTAAATCGTTTTCTTAATGCTTTTAAGTGCTGCTATTAAAATTATAAACAAGATCAGTTTACATGTAGGATTCATGAACAGCCTTGTTGGTTTAACTAACGAACGCATGTAAAATGTGTATATATAGAGCACAACTAGAAAACCTATTATTTTTTTAGCTATATAGGAAACCTAGTTGCTTTAAAATTTCTACTTATGAATACTATTAATAGTGAGGTGTGTAAGAGCAAGTGTTTGAACACCAATGATGTTATGTGTTTTGGAAACCCAAAGTACTCCAATTACATATCAACAGACAACTACATGTTCCTCAAATAAAACACAAATCAGTAACTCATCAGTAAGATACCTAAAATGTGTGCAACAGTCACTAAATAAAAATTAAATTTTCTTTCTTTTTTTTCACAGCTTCAGAGTACAGGAACTGGTTGTTCTATTACTCCCTTCCCTGCATGAAAGGGATATTACTTGATGAACTATTTGAACATTATGCACTCCTTGTCGGTGGTATATACCTTCTTTCAAAGAAATCCATCTCTCCTGAAGATATGAGCAAAGCAGAGAAGCTCCTTGTTCACTTTGTTGAAATGTTGGACGTTCTTTATGGTATGTGTAGTGATTTATATTGCTTTGGCTCATACAGTAACATGTATAGAAAGTTCACCTTCAATGGTTAGTGACTTAAAACCAAAATATTAAGAGTTCAATCCTGATTGTTAGCACTCACACAATTATTTCATAATTGGTTTATGCAAAGATAGTTATGCTTGTAGTGTTTATCTCAGTCTGTCCTGGTGTCTGTTAACCTTGGTGAAAATTTTATTTTCCATTATTTCAAACTGATGAATACCTATAAAAGTATTGAAACTTTATTGGGGAGTAGGTCAAAAAGGGGTCTAGCTGCCATTGTGTGGTACAACATGGCACCCAGTAAGGGAGAACAGAACAGTACTTCTAGTACAGTCGATTAATTGATAAAAAAGACACATTTTTTTAGTTTTAGAGTTTTTAAAACAAAGTGAAACACTTTAATATAATTATTGAGTTTTAGTTCCCAGAAGAGACTGTTGTTTTTTAAAATAGGTCCCTCAAGAAGATGTGCATGTGTTTTGAACCTGTATATGTTGAATTAATATATAATTTGCCTAATATAGCTCCAAGATATCTACTTATGAATCAGCATACGCTACTCCACCTTGTTGAAGAGGTAAATGCAAATGGACCTTTGTGGTGCAATTCACTGTTTGTCTTTGAAGACTGGAATGGGGACATAACAGATTACTTCCATGGAACACAGAACATACCAAATCAGGTTTGTATTGTAAAAAAAAATTACTAAAATAATGCTACATGTACAGTTACTATCATTGTTTAAGTTGTGCCTAACTTTAATTCTAAAGATTAACTAGTGTTTGCCTGGAGTATATAACTTGATTTTTCTGGAAATTCAAATCATATCATTTGTGATACATTCTCCAATGTTTTTAAGATCAATTAACTCACACATTTTTGTAGGCAGTAACATTCAGTTGATTGCAAAATGTTTCTTAGAAAAGTAGGTCTGAAATGTTCTAATTTTTTTTATTTCATAATTACTTCTGTCAAAAGGTCTTGAATTTACTAGCCATTGATGGATAGCTGAAGGAATGGTAAATAGGTAGTAGTAATAAATAATATAATAGCCATTTATCTTTATTGTGTTTTAGATTATGAGTGCTGTGTCTTGCAGACAAAATATGCCAGAGCTAATTGGCAACATGTTACCTGGGCCAGCTAAAGACCTTGTGTTGAAACTTACAAATGGAAGTGAAAGGTATGTATAATGTATGTTCTGATGATAGTTTACAGATATATGCAGGAAACAATGAAAATGACGATCAGTCAGGCAAAAAGATATGTATTTTTGTAAAGACTGATGTATATATTATCATTCCACATTATTCTATATAATTATTTATTTTTGTCTTTTACCTTCCTTTTTTAATGTTCTTTCACAAATGATTTAGCACAAACATACACTAAATTTTAGTGATAACATCCCAAAGGTTATCTTTGTTGTTTTGAGAATTATCTACAATTAATTAGTTTTCAGAGCTTTCAGATATGAAACCAAACTATACAAACCAGTAGTAAGACCATTTGACATTTGTTTTGTTGTTTACTCATATGTTGTGCTTTTCATTTAATTCTAAAAGAGTTATGAAATCATGAAAATTAAGTACTATATAGATTTCCATTATTCATTAAAATCATGCAAATTTGGTGTCATAAGCATTTCATGTACTGTTGTAAGTTAGATAATAAAAAAATGGTAAAATATCTACTCTTGTGACATAAATCAACCTATCAGTAACACCTTAGCAAATGTGCAAAAAATGTACCATAAAATGTTCATATATGCATGTATCCTTCAGAACTTTCTCAAATTGAATATCCTTTCTCTTTATCTGTCAGATGTAACAGAACTCCAATTGGAGATGGTTTAAGCATCATTGGGTCGCTAAAGAAGACAGGCCTTAGGCCAGAGCTGGAAGATGATGTAGTGTCTGGTTTCAAAATAGAGTCACTGGGTGAAGCTAGATATTTCACAAGGCTACAAATTAACAACAGGATCCTACATTCCCGTATGTACAAACGAGTCTCTATAAGAAACACGTTTACAGTTTCATACCACAGTGGTAGAGACATAAAATATGGGCAGATTGAGATCTTTGTGCAAGTTCCAAATGGTGAAGATGGAAATTTCAATTATGGAGCAGTGCTTCTGCCAATGGAAGAGAAATGCAGTGATGCCTTCATCTGTCCACCGAATGATGTGCTAGATGTTGTTCCAGTAACCCATATCCTCAGTTGGCACCCACCACGACAGGATGAGTGTGTTGTGGTTCCTCTTGATGACATTGAAGACATTTGTGTTTGCATGAACTTCAGAGATAGCAACATACTATACACAGCAAAATTTGCAAATTGCATTGAAAATGATTAAGATGGAAGTGAATATCGTGTTAGGTATTTTTGGAGATAGAGCTCAGTGACTTTTGTACTTGCTGTTCATTTCTTCTTAAATTTAGTGCAAACAATGGTCAATTGCATTTCCATAATTTGTTGCTTCGTTGAGGAAGTCCACACACAGACAAGTCTATTAAAATTGCAATTGAATTGATTCAATTCAACTGTTTACTTTTCTCCAGTGGCTGTGCTGCTTTCACTCTAATAATTCAGATCTTTAGTTGTAAAGTACCATACACTTGGGTAGAAAATAAAAATGTTGTGTTTTAAAAATGTAAATGATATGTTCATAATATACAAAAAATTGACTATTATTTTGTTCTGCTTGATCAATCTTACATGGATATTGCATATAATCTCTACCAAATACTATTTTTTAAGTATTACACATCTCACAAATAATCCATACAAATTCCATATATGGATTTAATATGGGTTACAGTATACACAAATTGATCTGAGTCCAAGTATAACGCTAGGCCATATAAAACCCATATAAAAGATCACTTCCATATTATTTCCGTATAATCAAATATTATGTCAGCTACCAAAATTATGTGGATATATGTTTCCCATATATTTCCCATATTACAAGGTTGATATGTATTTTTGCCCATATAAATGCCATATTTGCAAAATGGAGCAATTTCCATTCCATATAAATCCCATATGTTGGTTTCAGCATTCCATACATCTCCCATATATGGGCAATATATGGGCCGTATAACACACATATAAAAGCCATATTATATGTTTGGTAAGGGTAACAGTAACAGTCCAATGCTGAGATATTCCTGCAGGTCGGTCTGTTAATGTTGTGCTTTACTAAAGATGCTCACAAAATCCCAACAGCAGCTTCGATAGCAGGTAACAAACTAATTCCATGGTATTTTGGCTG
>JANSTR010158662.1:0-10214 GCA_025434805.1 Antipathozoanthus remengesaui
GCAAGCGTACATCACGTGATCGTTTCTGACCAATGATATTGCGCGTTTTCAGTATGAAAATTATTGTTGAATTATAAAAGAAAGTATAATTTCTTGCTAGCTTTCTTTACTACCTCATTCACATGGGTGTTCCAAGTTGTCGCTTATAGTTATATACCTAGTAACTTGGCACTATTAACCACTTCAGTTTCATTACCATTGATAGTCACCGCATCGAAGGGCTGGGGATTCTGGGAAAACGAGATTCTCAACTCTTTGCATTTGTCTGTATTGAGAACTACCCTGTTCTTACGGGACCATTCGATTAATTTATTGGTTATACCCTGTGCGTTGCTAACATTTCCCTTGTGGGTTACCTCAGAGGCGGTTCTGTCGTCGACAAATATCCATAAAAGTGGTGACTAGATATCTAAATGATTTATCATCAAAACAAATAACCACGGGCCCAATGTCGTACCCTGTGGTACCCCGGAGGGAACTGGACCCCACTCGGAAAAACAGCCCTCAGCTGACTTAATACGTTGGAATCTATCCGAAAGGCAATCTATGATCCAATTTACAACACTGCGGGGTATATCTAATTTGCATAGCTTATCAATTAAAATACTATGGTCAATAAAATCGAAAGCCTTTCGATAGTCAAATAACATAGTTCTCACTGTCGCCCCATTTCCGTCCGTCCCGAGGGACCACGCATGTAGCATGCTTATCAGAGCCATGGTAGTAGATGACTTTGGGATCGCCCCGTACTGGTCCAGAACAGCTGGTTTAACAACATCCTCCACCACAAATTCCTCTGCTACCTTTGAGATGCATTGTCAGATGCATTGTCAGATGCATTGCCTGGCTTGCATTGCCTGGCTTGCATATCCCTTACGGTTATTCCAAGCAATCAGCACCTAACTCTCCTTAACTGATAAACATCGATGTACCGATTGTCAAATATTTGAGGTAAAAATAAATTTCCTTCTTGTTGTTGTTGGTGTCGTAAAAATGTATACAGCATGCATGTATTAGAACAAAGGCAGTCCACGATGCGCGACTTTTTTTGAACAGGGAAGAAAGCTTAAATGAAAGTCCTCCATACAGAAACGTTCTTTTCGTTTTTGTTCAAGCTTTGTTAGTGATACAAAATGCATCAAAATATGTCAAACCTTCTTCAGTTTCATTTTATGTTGAACCCTTGTATTATGACGGAAACTTCGTTAAAAACGGGCCGGGATTCGTCTGTAATGAACCTCAGAAGGATATAAAGATTTAACTTGCTCGGTCCCTTGGTACTTCGTTTTACCAGGGTTTTGTTAATAACCAACTCTGACATAACGAAGTCATTTGCTCGGTCCTTTGGCACTTCGTTATATCAGGGTTTTGTTAATAACCAACTCTGACATAACGAAGCCATCTGCTCGGTCCTTTGGTACTTCGTTATATCAGCTCTGATATAACTAGAACTGAAGTAAGCTGACAATGGTAACTCGATTTAATAAAAAAGCATCATTTGACGCCGGGTTGGTTGGACTTGAAAGATGGGGAGAGGAAAAGGTTTGGCACTATGTAGCCTGGACCTCATCGATGCTCTTTGCTACAGAAAACTTTACATCGTAGTCAAACGGGTGGCGTACAGGTGTCTTACAACATAAGGCAAAAAGGTGGTTTTCAGGTTGCGTTATACCAAGGGGCCAGCAAAAACGGTGGTATACAGGTGTCTTACACCTTGAAGTAGAAAGGTGGTGTTAAGTTGTCTTACACCATCAAGCAAAAAGGTGCTGTTCAGGTGTCTTACATCATGAAGCAAAATGATGCTGTTCAGGTGTGTTACACCATAGGTTAAAAAGATGGTCTTCAGGTGTGTTACACCATGGAGCAAAAAGGCGGTGTTCAGGTGTCTTACATCATGAAGCAAAAAGGTGCTGTTCTGGTGTGTTACACCATAGGTTAAAAAGATGGTCTTCAGGTGTGTTACACCATGGAGCAAAAAGGCGGTTAAAAGGTGATGTTAAAAGGTACACCATGGGGTTAAAAGGTGATGTTCAGGTGTCTTACATCATGGGGTTAAAAGGTGATATTCAGGTGTGTTACATCATGGGGTTAAAAGGTGGTGTTCAGGTGACTTCATACATCATGGCGCTAAAATAAGGTGGTGTTCAGATGTCTTTATACATCATGGGGTTAAAATAAGGTGGTATTCAGATGTCTTTATACATCATGGCGCTAAAATAAGGTGGTGTTCAGATGTCTTTATACATCATGGGGTTAAAATAAGGTACTAGTATTCAGGTGTTTTGTACACCATGGGGTTAAAAGGTGGTATTCAGGTGCTTTGTACACAAAGGGATTACAATAAGGCGGTGTTCAGGTGTTTTGTACACCATGGGGGTAAACTATAAATAAGGTGGAGTTTAGGTGCCTGGCTATTCGGGAGAGGCATTGACTTCGGTTTGGTTCAAACGAACTAAACTAAATGAAGAAAACCTGCCCTTCCCCCTCCTCCCATCAGAAAGAGCTTCCAACCGACAACAGAATGAGCATTTCTATGATTTATAGAACTTGTTGGAATGTATGCAGTTGCCAGGAAGCCCAAGCTTGAGTACTTCCAAAGGAGTAAACGTTACTGTAAAAATGTCACATGGTTATTATTTCATGTATATAGCCATGTTTGATTAGATAGGGCACAGATCAGCTCTATCTATATTCTATTGTTTTGTTTCGTTTGCACTGGCACACGAAGTAAACGCCGAAATGTACAAAACACCAGAATTGCACAACCAATCCCGTTGTTTTCAGTTGTGTGTACTGGTATCCTTGAACAGAACCTCATCAGTGTTCGCGAGATGTCATACCATATCCATCTATGCCCTGTTCAGTCACAAACCTCAGCATGGTGGTAAGTGTGTGAGAAGCAGAATCCAGGGGGAATTCTACACGAAAACCTGAAAGTAGATTTATATGGAATCGAATTGTAACTTTGAAGCTTGTTTCACATTCTGAACGGTTTCTGAAGATAGAAAGAGCTGTAGATTTCTTGTTACACGCACCACAACTTTCTTCCCCTCATATACTTTACGACCACGCTTTGCACAGTTATCTGCTTTACTGGAGACAGTTGTGACAGAACTACTCTCTTTGGTAGCAACTTCCCATCTTACGTTTGATGCTGAGGGGGGCAAATCCGCCAGGTCGCGTCTAAAGTAGGATCATGGGACGGTGTTGGTCAGCTGTGGCAATTCTACCTCCGACCTAAAACATTAGACAAAAAGAGGGAAGTAACTTTATGCCGAACAAACAGAATAAAAAAATTGTGTAGCGCCAAAAGTATAAAATATTCTAAAGCACCTACAAATTACAAATATAATTTACTGTCTTTATTTATATAGTATAAATGGTTATAAAAATTTTAAAATCAATTTTGTTTTTGTTTTTAGATCAGTTTCTTAAAAAGGTGAGTCTTCAATTTATTCCTAATGTCAATGCTGCTGTCCAGATTCAGTCTAAGTTCTGAAGGAAGGACATTCCACTGTCATTGACAAAGGATGTTTAATGATCGAAAAAACTCATGGAAAGTCAGATCTGTCATCATCAGAATACAGTACGAGCCTCTAAACACTCGCCAAACTTGGAGTACAGTTTACTAGAGAGAAGAAACAACACAACATAGATACCAGAAAGCATCTATATCTACTATTACGTTTTACGTGTCTTTACCTATTAGTACTGCCGAGCTGTGTCGACATTCTGTCTTTTGGTTTGTATGTCTGTCTGTCTGCTATCTTGTAGTTCCGTGTGCCTGTATGTGTCTCCTATTCGTCAATCTCTCCGTCAGTCAATGTCTGTCCGTCAGTCGATATGTCTGTCCATCAGTCACTGTCTGTCCGTCAGTCAATATGTCTGTCTGTCAGTCGATATGTCTGTCTGTCAGTCGACATGTCTGTCTGTCAGTCATTGTCCGTCAGTTGATGTTTGTCTGTCAGTCACTCTGTCTGTCCGTCAGTCGATAATTATGTCTGTCTGTTAGTCACTATGCCTGTTTGTCAGTTTGCTCTGTTTATCGGCTGATCTGCTTGCAATGCAGTAGGTCCCTTTCTTTGTTTAACTGTCTGTGTGTCCATCTGTCGGTTCGCAAACTGATAGTGGGTCTACCATATAGTCTATCCACAGATACCTTTCTGCTGTAGTAAATTCTGCCGAGCCCTCATAAACGCCAAAATATCGGCATCCGTTCGACTGTCTCCGGTCAGTGATATGTTACTCCCACCTCGGTTTGACCTGCAGCGAACACCAAACACAAGGTAAGTTGTGGCGCACGTACACCAACAAGTTTTGGAACTCCGATAATTTTTTTTACCACGAATCATTATCTATATCTGATAAAGTCTAAGAAAACGTAAGTTTGCTATCGTTTATCGAGCTCAATAGCGCGCAGAGCGCAAACTATAAAATATATCTGTGAATATGAATGTTTGTAGTAATAGACCTTGTGCATAATGACGTCAAGAGAGCCACAACAATGCTTTTCCGCTCGAACGTGCATTATGGTAGTTGGCGTCGTATTTCGGCGAAGCGAGTTAAATGGCAGTAATGCTGACATGTGTTCCGATGTTATGTGGCTGGACCTACGAGTAGCAATTTGTTTAAGCTTTCAAATAAAACTGACCCAGAATCTTTTGGACAAGTTCGCTCTCGTTTCTGCCAAAATGTTAGTATTCCCATCACCGCTGAAACTACAACTGGCCGCCATCTTGGATTTGTACGTAGATATAACTACCATACTGCCTTTCGGGCCGTGTGACGCCATTATGCATACGGTCTATTGTTATTCAGCTATACACAAGCTATTTCAATATACGTCCACTTCTAAAAAGTGCAACATCTACACTTCAAAGCATGCTGGGAACTCTAATTTGACTATTTGTTAAGTTAATCCTAACTACTAGTAGCCTCTTGTTCAAGACTTGTGAAAGGCGCAATACCTACACTTCAAAGCATGATGGTAAATCTAATTTCACTAACTGTTAAGTTAATCCTAACGACTAGTAGCATCTTGTTCAAGACTTGTAAAAAGTGCAATACCTAGACTTCAAAGCATGATGGGAACTCTGATTTCACATATTGCAAAGCTAATTTGACTGATGAGGGAAAACTCAATTTGTACTTTGCCGGAGCCGTTCACTTCATGTACAGGCAAATGATGGCACACGGCGTGAAATATAGGGCTCCCATAATCCCTTTCAAGCTTGGTATGCCCTTTGCAGATATCAACGAGGTTTGGAATAGCTGTATATATCTCAATGAAACGTAACAATGAGTTTTGTATCGGAACTGATTGCATTCTAGAAAGATACTTGATAAGAATATCGTTGTTAAATTTGAAAGACCGTGTTAGATCTATTAACTGAGAGGTAAATCCTGCTTCCTCCCCTTCACATAAATTAAACAGGAAGTTCCAGTATAAAAGTGATAGCTCCTCCCCCTTTTCTCACCTTCGAAATTAAATTTGAAATTCAAAATACACTGAAGAGTAAACGAAACAGACGTGCGCTGCAGACGAATTCACTAGACTCTAAGTGCTGAATACAGAGACCAAATAAACATGAGAAAAAAAGTGAACAGAAATAAGCTGCAAACAGTTTTGTTACAACTAGTATTTGTTGGTCTCCGTTACGCGTTTGCTTTCACGTTTGTCTTCCATGTGATTAATTTGAATATTGCGCGGCATAACATCGCATGTTCCACAGTTCTGACAGAGTTGTTCACTCGACGGTGGCTGATGGGCAGATGAACAGAACAATGGCCTGGCCAGTCTCTTTTATCTTTTACGCCAAAACTTCGTTTTCAAGTTGCTTCCCCTGTCACATCAATTATGGTATTTCTGGCAGTGTAGCTTGAGAAATTGGCACAAATAGTTATTTACCAGCACGGACCAGAAGGTTGGGTCAGAGTCTGGAGGAATTATGGGTAGTGATTAGACCGTTTTACGCATGACGACTTTTCCACCATTCCCTGCCCAATTATTTACATGCTGACCTAGAAAGGGTTCAGAAAAGAGTCTTAGCTTGTATCTTCCCTGGTAAACCCTATGCTGAAGCACTAAGTAACAGTTGTCCATCATTCCCTGCCCAATTATTTACATGCTGACCTAGAAAGGGTTCAGAAAAGAGTCTTAGCTTGTATCTTTCCTGGTAAACCCTATGCTGAAGCACTAAGTATCACCGAAGTAGTCTCCATCAAAAATCACCATAGCGCTATTACAGAGAAACTGTTTCAGTCAACATCTGAGAAACCTGGAACTGAGCTCCATAAATTTGCTCCAAGTGAAAACAGCCAGACACGGTACAATCCCTGGGAAAAAACGAAGCGGTTTGCGGGTTCGTTTGTCATTCAGTGAAATAGCAATGCATTGTACATATGATCTTTTCACCTATAGCTGAAATTTGACACATCAGTAAACTTTATCCACTGTTGGATTATGAGGTTATTGCCGACCTAGAGGCCCCTGTATCTGTACAGTTGTTGTGTGTCTATGTGCGGGTAGTGTAGTTAAGGTAGCAGATACGTGACAAATGAGCTTCTAGAATTACTTTTTTTTGCTTTTTTGTTTTCTGTAGAAATTGAAATTATACCCATCTAAGATCATGGCTTAGTACTGTTTCTTGTTAGTCTTGCTTGTTTAACTCTATCTTAGTAAGCGGTTTAACGCATCGGCGGGCAGGTAAAACCTATAATAAAATCAAGAAGGAAGACAGCTGACGTTTTGAGCTTTAGCCCATCATCGGAGCATCTGTGTCATTCCCGATGCTCCCACACAGAGCTAACGATCGAAACATCAGCTTTCTTTCAACCTTACGGCGGCGCGGAAAGTAGTTTTCGTCAACCCTTGGTTGATTTTATCATATGCTTAACTTTATGTTGTGGCAAAGCGAACGAAGCGAAGCTTTTCATCTCTTTTATCGTAGCTGCTGCTGCGGCTGCTACTACTCAAAGTTGCAAAACCGCAACCAAAATCCACCCCACCCCACACCCCTCGGCTTACTTTGCTTTGGATGGCTGCGTCACCCCCTCCTCCCCAGCTTGGGTCGTCCACCCGCTTAGACCACTATCACCATTCCCCAGACCATTGCTTCGACCAGAATAGACCGAATTTGTCCTGGACTGGAAAAGATTCTCTCCTGACGAAGCAAGTTGTGCTTCCGCTCTTAGTCTGGACGCGTATTTACTCGGCCCGCTCGAAGACGATCGTTCCTCCGCCGCCGCGTTTGAACTGTGTGTGACATGATAACTTTTCTTTTGGGCATCACGATTCCGATGTGCTGATGGGGGTCGTGGCTTTTCTAGTGCAGGTTTTATGGGTGAAATGGGCGGGGTTCGCCACGCAGGCCTCACCTCTTCTGGCGGCTACGTAACAGAGATGAGACAGTATAAATTAAAGCATGCAATCGCAATTTCCCAGAAGACTGCGCGCGCACACAGTCTTCCAAATGGTTGCCATTTATAGATATCAAACTCTTAATAAATAGATTTTAAAAAAAACAACTACTGACTATATAATAAAATCAACCAAGAATTGACAAATCAATTTTCCGCGACGTAAGGTGAGAAGAAAACTGACGTTTCGAACTTAAGCCCTTCGTAGAAGCATCTCCGACGATAATGCCCCTACGAAGAGCTAACGCTAGAAATGTCAGCTTTCTCTTCACCTTCCGGTGCGGAAAACTTGTTGATTTTAATATTCATAAAATTAACTATCACTCAGTTTTTATCATCAGCTATAATTGGTAAGCAACACCTTGATTGAAATTAGTAACCAGAACTTTTCTGTTTTATATTGTTTTACCGAATTCGTGTCTTCACAGAAACGAGCAAACAACGGCCGTTGTTACTAATCTCGCGACGCCTTGTGGGATAGTAACAGCACGCGCTGATTGGTTAATTCCTAACACGTGATAAATCTCCGTTCGCCTGGCGAGATTACGCACCTTCGTGAGATACAGCTTCGATTCACTAACAGAATGGCTAGACTTCAGTTGCAACTGGAAAAAAATTGTCATATAACCAGTTGCTTCCTTCCCAACCATGAATTTTTGAGAAATGGGAACATTAAACACTTAAACGATTCATCTTCAAGACAAGTAAACTGAACGGTCTCGAAAACTGGTTCAAAGGGTGCAATGGAGGATTGCGGACGCCACTCAGCTTTGCATCACGACACGTAAAATGAATTCTCCTTATACGGGTTGTCGACAGCTCGGGGTGTACATGTAGGGACACTTTTGATAATTGCAAACTCGTCTTGGCAGGATAATGGTCAAGTGTCAACAGGTAAGTGTGGGAGTAACCAGATTGTTAATTGTAAAAAATTGACAGCACTCTGCAAAAAGTAATTTCTAATGAGTAGCAGCAACGGTGATCTGTTCTGGAGGTCGTAGGTTTGAATCCCACCGGCCAGAGATGTTTCTCTTTCTCCATGTGGTTCCATTGCCATTCAAGGGGTAGAGGGGTAGGGCACGCTGATGGACAAGCCTCAATTTTTGGTAAAAACATGATCAGTTCAAAGCACAGTTTTCGCAATACAAAGTTGTTTGTGCTGCCAAGACCAAAGACTGATCTTTTGCTAAAATCGGTTTTTTGAAGTGAGACGATAAAGGATCAGTGTACTGTTAAATAAGAATAAATCTTTACTCCAAAAATACTCCCATATCTATCGGACAGGGATGCATCTCCTTAAATTGGGCATGGTCGAACCTTATTATAACCCACAAGAGATACATATTAGTGCTTGCAAAGTGTTTTCAGCCATCCCGAAATCAAGGGCGTCTGCAAGTTTCAACAAATTTTCCTTCAAATTGATCGGATACCCAAAAAGAATATCAAGTTATCCAAAACTTTCGCGCGATTACCCCTAAAATAGACCACAGACCACGATTTAAACCAATAAAAGACACGACGAGCATCGCCGTCCAGTCGATGTGGGAGTACCTGCCCCAGGGGGCCCTGGTTGGACTGTAACTATTCATAAATATACGTATTTGATGTTATTGTTTCCGTAATTTATAACTAAAGTTTTTTAACGAACACCACAACTAACAACGGTAAAGAAATTCATATCCAGACATCCTTGGAAACCAAAGCTGGCACTGGATTAGTTGGACGTCCTGCATCTTGTTGAACCAGCCAAATTCTTGCAAAACCGGAACAGAACGTCGAGCTTCGACGGACCTTGGTAGCCTGCGACAGCATACGACTAAACCGGAGTTAAGTCTATTCTTCGTTCGGTTCAGCCGTCCAGCCGTCCAGCCGTCCAGCACGCAGACTAGACGTTGGCTGTAGTGGCGGTTGAATACGGAGCTTGCTCGAGGTATGAACATGAAGCATTAAGGCTGTATTTCTTTGGGAAAAATCCAAGATTGAATTTCTAGTTTGATTACAAGGATTCTTTCTTGCGAAAGAAATGGTAGAATCCAAAAACGGATTTACCAGGTGATCTTTCTAACATTTTATGCTCTTCGCGCGCCTTTATGCGTGAAATGGGAATAAAAAATAAAAATAAAATTGTTATTTACTTGGGCCGTAGTCGAGCGGTCAGCGTGCCTGACTCGTAACCTAACGGTCATGATTTCAAATCCCGACCAAGCCACTGTGTTGTCTCCTTGAACAAGGCATTTTACTCGACCTGATCCGGTCCACTCAGCTATAAAAGGGAGTACAAGGTTCTGCTGGGAACTAACCTGCGATGGATTAGTGTCCTGTCCAGGGCTCAAAATCATTTTCGTATGTAGGCCGGTCGAGTTGACTAGGCAAAGTGACTTTAGCTCGGACATGTCTCGTTTCTGACCGGCCAACATTCTTTAAAATAAATTTTAAGGTTACGTCAAGTTGTTGCAAATGCACCCTAGACCGTTTATAAAGTGCTTTCTGTCAATCAGTCATTTATGAATTGATGCCAGATCCATTGCAAACTTAGTACAGATAAATGGTAATGCAAAGATATTCATTTGACAGACGGTAAAGTTTTTTGACAATAATACGCGTGACCGCTCAACATGTCCGGCAATGGAAAGTTTTGTCCGTTAAAGTCACCATTCTGTCTGGACATTGCCTGTTGAGCGGCCGCTATTTTGGGACGGGGGGGGGGGGGGGGGGCCCCAGAAAAAAAAAAAACCCATAAAACCAAGGAAAACCGCTAAAAAAGCGAAAAACCCCGGCCCAAATTTTCCAAAAAG
>JANSTR010158673.1:0-10214 GCA_025434805.1 Antipathozoanthus remengesaui
TAATAATAATAATAATAATAATAATAATATTAGAAATAATTGTAATAATACTAGTAATTATAATAATAGTTTACACTTCATAGTTACCTGTATAGCGTAAGCACTGCATGTCTAGGACATAGCTAATAGCTAGCTACAGCCTTGTACTAAACTCGGAAACTAGGAAACATTCGGCTGTCAACAGGAATTTATATTAGGATTGGACCAATGTCTCATAAACATCTTCAAAACAAGTTTAAGTAGACAATTAGCACTTTAGTTCATGCACTGTTACAATTTCGCACTCGAACGAAACATTTTCCGTTACGGCGGATTAATTGTGCAGAATTCGGTCAAGTTCTAACTATGTGTTGCCTTTTAGATTTTCTCGCAATTATATCTTGTGTCAGACCGAAGGTTTCTTTAGCATGGTTGGTTTATTTCAATGTAAACATTTGTTGTGATATAAGTTTTGCTTTCAAATCTTCAGACTACTTATATTTTCAACAAAATATTACAAATCCATGCCAAATGTGTAGTGGTTATATATAGTTGTAATGCATGCGGGTTCCATTGAGTCACAAAGTTTGACTGAGTACCGAGAATGTATTTATAAATGGAACTCTTTTAATACGTCTTTAGTTCGTTATGAATGTATTTGTTTTTCACTGGGTTCGATTACCAGAATTATTTGCTGAAATATCTTCTTTTCAGTAACATGAGGTCAAATAATATGGAGCATGCAATGTATATGCAGCCAGAATATATAGCGACGTCAGTCTCCTATTCTATATGAAACGCTAATCACTCTCACGAATATATTACTTTAAAATTTAGTAGCGAGTGTTTCCATGCATTCTTATTGTTGTATCTCCATATTCAAAACTGAAAGTTCCTTACTGCATTACTCATTCTCATGGAACCTCAGCTTCAAGTTGACGCCTTCTTTTAATTAATGTTTTTAATGCTCAGCCCACTCAATTGCTCTTATAAAAATGATGGGTTTAAAAGAGTGAGCAAATAGTACTGAGTCAGTAGCAGAGGCAGCAGTACAGTATGAGCAGCAGTGATTTCCACAGGATTATTAAAAGAAGAACGACCAAAACGACGGAGATAATATTGTTTGGGCTTTCACGGTGTAAGCTACAGGTAATCGTGTACTGAAAGCTGAGCCGGCTTGTCGATGATATTTTCAAAATGAACATGTACAATTACTGACGAGGTCTCTTCCTGCACATTGTCACAAACATCTTGAACTGAGTCAGCAAATGTTAGCAACATTTCATAAGGTCAGTATACGGAAATGAGGTTTTCATGAGATGGCAGTATTTTCAAATGTTGCGTATATTGGCTCCGTATACATTCGCAATTACAGAGGTGGGGAGGAACCCGGGTTACGACACAACTGGAGGAGGATCTTAAATATTGGCTTGTAAATCAAAGACGAAAAGACCGGAAGATAGAAAAAGACCAAGAGGTGCTGTCAGAATTTTGCAGCAAATGTAGCGAACAGAGTTATTTCGTAATCAGTGCCGGATTTCGAGTTCAGAGCTTGCCGTCGTTTTCCGTTTTCCTACTAAAATTGACGGACAGGCTTTTAACAACTAAAACCATTAATTACACTTTCGTTTCTGTACAAAGTAGTTTCGTTTATAGACTGACCAAGCAAAGTTCGTCGGATTCACATTGAACAGTCGGAACTGGATAGCGGATGGATTAGGTCAGATTAGATATTTTTAAAAACTACTTGTTTAATTACAGAAGCGGGATACGCAGCAATTACAAAGGTGCGGGGGTGTAACGGTCTCTGACTTCGAACTGAAGAGGGACTTCCGATTGCCCTAATAGAACCTGACGTGTTATTCACTGACTGCATGGTTTTGATTGAAGGCCATTTTCGTTTCTTGCTTGTATTTGACAAAGTACCATTTCTTAAGACTAAAACTTTCGTCCGGATGTGAAGCTATTCCCACAGTCCCCAGCAAAACCTGTAGAAAGCCAACTGACCAATTATCTATGTTTAGAAACTGTGCATTGCCTGGAAGGTAAAAGCTGTGGAGCTACCATTGCACTGCAAAGTGGGCCATAACGGTAAATTACGTAGGGTGACGTCATTACATTAATGTGGAACAAAAAGAGCGACCTTTTTATAGAAACAACTAACCGAAACACGTTGAGTCCACACAAGCTATGCAGTTTTGTTTTGAAAATATTATTAAAACTCAGGAATCAGTTTTCACCTACATCTCTTAGGTTCTTATGCGAAATCCACTAAACATAGGTTGAATGCACTGTGTCGGTAGAACGTCATGCATGTGAATGATTAGTGTACTGATCGGGTACAAGAGATGCAGCCAACTGAGAGCGAATCGCTACCCGGTTTCGCTCCATTGTTTTTGCGTAGGCGATAATATTGGCTGTTTCAGGAACTACGCAAAATAAGATATGTTTACATTTTTACACACATTAAATGAAACATTATCGAACTGAACAGACATTATCTATCTGCAGCATTAACGGGTAAAGTTGGCGACATTTGGTCTTGGGCTGAGGGTGAACAATTTGAGGTAAAAATCACCGAATATTCACCACAAGTTGGACACATTTCTTGCTAGGAAAGAAAGTGTTTCAAAACTGTCAAGAAGTGAAAAGCAGATTTTGCTTGATTTTGGCATTCAAAGGATTTCATTCCGAAAACGTCTGGGCTTTCGTATTCCGTTGTGTTGGGTTCATGCAGAGAGATGAAGACAGGTGTTGCTTAGCAACGAATGACATCCATTCCGAGCCGGAACTGGAGCAGAGATCACTTCAGCAGATTCAACAAGCCTTTGCACCCGACATATATTCATCTCCGAACACATTTAATCAAATATCGATTCATAATCAGTCAAGAATGATGCTACACGAGTTGACAAAATGCGCTTTCGGTGCAAACCTTCCTCAACCTGCATTTCAACCTCTCCTGAAAAAGCCGAAACTTAGTTCGTGTATTTACGACCAAGCTCCGCCAGCTGTCAGCTGCAGTAATAACGGTTGGCTTCCCGAGCTCCCAGCGGACTTGCTGCAAAGCTTACTCCCGACAATCCCTCCCTTGCGAGTCAAGAGCGAGCATTACAATTGTGACCCCAGATTTCATGTGCCACGTAAGTCTGCATTCGTTGTCAATTGTAGTCCGGCCTAGTATTTCCAACTATTGTGTGGTACAGATATATTAATCTATGCAGTAGGAGCTATCGAAACAACTAGAATTTTATTTAAAAAAATCTTTGAGTTGTTTTGAGTGCACCCCACTGCTGTTTCAGCTTGTTAGATGATAAAGCATTACCGGCTGATGAATTGCTTGTATGAACTTAACAATTCGTCCAAAGTTAAGCTAGTTAAATCAGTGCCCAATATCCCATCGGAATACTAGTTTTGTTTGTAGAAACTCATGGAAATTCTTTCTTGACATATAAACTGAAACACTTTTGACAACACTCGAGAGTTTGAAATAAAATTGTCCAAGATTCTTCACACAGCAGAAAAGCTTGTTTAGTGCAATTTGTATTATCCAAGTCTGTAAGTCCAAGTCTGTGCACAATAGATTTAAATAGCGAATTTGACTATGGCAAAAGACTGGTACAGACGGAAGAGGGTAGTAGCATTTTCAAAATCCAAAAAGTAATAAAAAGAAACACTCATTGGTTTTCTGCGTGTCTCAGTGTCAACTGATTCACATATCTGCAACATAAACGTGGTATAGCCGACATGATGATATGATTCGAACTGACCTATTTATTTGATAACTTGACACAGTGAGAACATAACAGACTGATGAAGTTTAATTGGAAACACAATGTTACATTCCTTAGGTCGTGATTGGAAGACGTTAGACCGGATAAAGATTACCAGATTTGACCGTTAAATTATAGACAGATAAATTCAACGTAGCTGCGTAGTCATGTGTAGTGGAAGGCGGGTGGACAGAGATAGAAGTCAGTGTTATGTGCTTTGTCTGTCTGCATATACAACATAGAACAGAAAATGTTCAACTGAGTTATAAGGAAGGATCGACTGAATTGACAGTCAAAACTACGTAATGCCTGCGGCTGCGGATTCATAGAATCCCAGAGAGGACATCACACCAAAAAACTCCCACCCTCCTCCGCCTTCATAAAAAAAACAAACAGTTTTCTTCTATGAGTATGAAGCCAGTTCTATTTCAGTGAAAACCCGAATCCGATCTTTATATAGCCATGATATCATTTAGTCAGTAATCGAGAATCTGAAGATAATAAACTTTTATTAGATGAAATTTCATACAGAGAAGAACTTCCCAAGGTCATACTTTTGTAAAAATACCAGAATGTAAATTATTAAACGTGGTGCGTCAAAACTAAGAATTATTTATGAATGGTTTCAGTTCAGTACGCAGGCCCTCTGCTGCGGCGTGAAGCACAAAAACAAAACCACATGCCCAAGAGTTACTAGAGTACTGCTACTCGAACTGAATATTGCCATTAATCCTGCCCAGAACTGATGTTTTTGTGATAGCCCTATATTTAGACATTCGGGATTATAAAAGATATGTATATGTAAAGTTAGTTCAGATCACTGATCAGTCGAACACTGTAATTTTATAAATCTGATTTTGGTATATTAATCGGACTTTTCTTTAGGAGGAAGAAAGTTATTTTCATTGGATATTGGTTTCCTTGAGTTTGATTTATTTTGAGTTGTGTCATTCAAGTTCATTTCACAACAAAGGTGAAAATGCGAGAGGGCGTGGCCACACCATGTGAATCGAACGGTTTATATGTTAATTTATGCAGCGCTACCCCTGCCATCTCGAGGGCGCCCCCATATGCCACGAAGGTTTGGTTGTCGTGGCAGCTCAGTGGAAGTGGTTGCGAAGTTCTTGTTCTGTTGTCAGCAACGAAGAGAAAGTCTTCTCCAAGGTTACCAGGTAGTCAAGGTTACAGATCCTTCCATTTCCTCAGCGTAATTATATGTCAGAAGGATCGTATTTTGTCAGTGCCTATTCCATCATGCTTTCCACGGAATTTCGTGCTGATTTAAAACGTTTTCTTGTGCAAGCAAATCTTTCGATTCGAAGATCCACGCGCGACTTCGATCCGCGTGTTTTTCGCCCGCCAGATTTCGTTTTGGTGGCTCTGATTTCTTCGATTTCGGACTCGATCCATGAATTGCTTGAGGTGGTTATGTGTAGATAAAAGTAGATTTGTTCCTGTGAGTGTCGCACTTTAAGTGGTGGATGTTATTTTGTTTTGTTAGACATGTACGAAAGAGTAGCATGCAGTGGTTGTTTCGCAATGTATAATGGCGGTCATATGTCGTCGTGTCTATGCAAATTCACTGTTGTTTCTTTATTTGGATTGTAGAGTGTCGAATGGCTGCCACACAGGCGCAGCAAAACTTCATCGAACAACAGACGTTCGAACAAGGAGATATTCAAGTCCAAAACCCCTCTCGCAGCTCGAGTAACGTGTCCCAAACGACAGAATTTTCGCAGGCAGCCGCCATGCAACACAGCATTTCAACTACAATTCCGCAAAGTAGCGCGCCACAAAATGTTCAACAACAACACACTACGATTCAGCAACAGGCAAGCTTGCAGTCTCAGTCACAGCAAATGCAACAGCAATCGCTTCAACAACCGCAAACAACCACGATTATAACGCCAAATGTCATTTCACCGGAAGAATTTCAATCGAACAGCATGCCAGCTCACAAAGAAGGTACTTCAATCTTTCAGACAGAAAACCATTGTAGTGCTTAGTTGTGATCGCATTGCGCTCACGTGCTTTATTCCTTTATAAAACAAGAACCGTAACTCAGTTTTTTTGTGTTTATTTAGGTTTCACTACTGGGGAAGTGCAGTTTGTAGAAGCAGATCACGCCACGATTTACCCCAACGGTTCATCGTAAGTAGCCCTTGAATTCTTTGAAAATTGTTTGCAGTACCGCAATATACATATTATGTGAATATGTAATCATGTGCTGAGGGCAGATCAGAGCACAAGAAGGCGACAAAAGGCGAAGTGCCCACGTGCACATGTATATAATATCTGTTTATGAGCTCCAGTCATATGATAGCACCCTTTCCCCAATGTTCTCATTTGTCGTTCAGGAAACGGTTCGTATTGATAACGCTTTTATGCTAACAAGATGAAAAGCGATAATCTAGTGGTTTTGTTTTTCTTGTTGACACGTTCACGCCACCTGCGGCTTTGGTGAAAGAGACACATGCTAAGATGGAATAATTGTATGTGGATGCAGAAAAAGCTTCGCTGTCACAACAGAATGACTTGATTGACAGCTGATACTAAGTGGTTATCTTTGGGGAAGAAAGCTGGCTGAAGCTTTTGCCCAACAATGGTTCTTTTTATTTCCGCCATGAAAATCGAATTCTGCGAGAGTTTAGTATATCTGGAATTAAAGTAAAAATAACGCTACTGCTTCTGGGGTTCATCTTGTAACAACATTGTTAAGTAGTGGCCTGTTGCTATACAATATGGCCAGATGTTTCCAAGACAGCTATAAACTCAGCAATCTATTTGTAAAACACGAAATGGGTGAAATCTCACTTTTAACGATCAAGAAGCTTGTAAAATAAGTGAGAAGTTGTTCAGAACCTAGTTTATTCTCAAATATCTCCTATAAATGTTGAAGTAGATGAGATTCTATTGCCATAGAAATCTCTAGTATCCCAGAGATATTGTTTTCCTTTTAGGTTGGCAAAACTTCTGCATATCATTATGATATCAGTTCTATTATCTGTCCTCATGTTTATTCAAAAAGACCAAAATTAAAGTTTGGAAGAGTACATTTTTGCCAAGAGACCAACCTGTTTCCCATGACAACACCATTGGCCATTGTGAAGTTGCAGAAGTGAAAAAGAAAGTCAGCCACTGACAATAACATATTGTGCTTCCAAATTCAAATTGTTCGCTAGCTCATAGACTACTCTGTGATCCACGTTTGAGGGGTTGTGTCTCTGTCTACGAACTTGCAAATTTTGTGGCATAAACAACAGTGAGAATGCCGACACCAACTTTCATGTAAGTGATTGCCAAAATCTCCCTCAGTATTTTATCAAAGTTGAGATGCTGATATATATTTTGATACTGTCAAAATAATAGAGGAGACAGTAATCTGTATGCAAAGAACTAGCCACAACTTGAGGGCTGACTTTGTAGCATTTCTCTAACTTTGAAATGTAAGGTTAAAAATGTTCAACATTCAAGTTTTGTTAACTGTGTTGTGTTTAAATTGTGTGAAACAGTTTGCCATTTAACAGTGTACTTCTCCTTAGAACTCCTCCTGGGAACCAAGTTTCAGCCTCAAGTCAGTTTGTGTTTAGCCATTTTGATGAATATAAATTTTATCTTGTGGAAATTTTATCTATCATGTTGTGTACTTTTCAAGCCTTGGCACTTGGCCAGTATAGATTTTTTGACTGCTTCAATAAAGTTTCACTGTAGATGTTCCTGTGCATATTAAAGTTGGTGTAGGAAATGTGTTGTATAGATAGAAAAACTGTTGATGCATGCTGAAGCACAACTTCAACCATTTCCCTCCGTAAGGAGATATCTGAGGTATAGCATGTTATTCAAACTGTTATCCCTCTAGCTTAGAATGAAAAACCAGCCCACTGAAATACTTTTAATTATAATGATTAGACTGGGATGTTCTCTTGAAGCAATCAAAAGATCTACTAACACAGAAGAAACTGTGTTTGGCTGCAGTATGAAACATTCAGTATCAGTCAATAATATTGTAGCAGACTGATCAGAGCCAAGGGAAGCTGTTGTGTGGAATGGTATTATGATTATTATACAAGATGCTCAAAGAAGTATTGTATACCAACAACTTTAGAAAAAAAATGGTGTCTAGTGGTAAAGGGTTAGACCGAGTCAAACAACATTTTCATGTGTTGTGTGTACCATGCTCTAAATATTGATTCTAAAACACGGTTCAGTAATCATGGTACAAATATTCTAACTGTTTCCTCAGTGTATCATAGGAATATAGTTGCTAAAGATGGTTTTTTCATCATGTCAATATGTTCTTAGCTTTACACAAGTGTATTAATCCCAATTTGATGCAAGGTTATCTGTTTTAACACTGAAATGGAATATATTTTATACTTTATATTTTATTGAAGTTTTGCTACAATATTATGAATGATTAATGAAAGAAGGCAAGTATAAAATATGAATTATGCAATTCAAGTACTTAATTTTGAAAATTCATGCATGAATACACTTCAACACAAAACCTTCCAATGAAATATAAATACTGTCTTAAATTTATTTTTACTCTGAAATAGGCTAGCCTAGAAAAGAGTTTGAATGTTTGTTTTAAAACACATCAAACACAAAAGACTGAATAATATCTCACAACATTACCTTGTTGTAATATTATTTGGTGCTTTTTTGTTTATAGTCTGTCAGATTTTTTAGAAAACGTTTTGTTATTGTTACATTATTGCAGTGACTTGTGTTAAAAATAGCAATCATTCACAGAATTATCTGCTCAAATTATATGTTTTCATGGCTTGCTTGCATCGATAATAGTGTTACTGTTAATATACGGTAAATTCTTACACATGTCTTTATAATCTGTCTTCCTCAGGGGACAAAATTCCAGTTACAAATCAGGACTTTGAGAATGATCACTTATTATAAATTATTGTTAATTTTCAATACAATTTGATTACAATGTTGCAGTTTCTTTTTGTTTTATAAGAAACTTTCCTGTGGTGAGCCCGAACTTGCATTAAATTGGAAGTCCAAGAACAGAATCACTGATATTATTGAATTATAATTTATGCCATTTTCTTGTGGAGGTTTTAAAGGATATTTTCTTTTGATACATATTACTTACTATAATTTGGAGGAGTGCAAATTCGTGCCCAAACTTGTTTTTACAAATAATACATAATAAATAAGTTTTGTTTCAAAAATAAAAATATTTCTTGCGGCATGTGTTAGTGGCAGTTATTGGAACACTAATTCTGCCATCACATGTAGAATTCATAAAGTTGTAAACATTAATATACAGTACAATATTGTTTTCAGTACTATTTTTACAACAGATTTGTTAGTTGTATCAATTTTATTGATTCACCTTACCTATATTTACAATCTTTAATGCTGTTTGATGTATAAATGGGTAGTGGTCATAAAAATAGTAATTATTACTGGTACTTAACCTCATATAGCCTGGGCTTTTTGAAGATGTCGCAGCTCGGGGGGGGGGGGTTGGAAGTCTGCCCCCTCCTTTTACTTTTCATCCAAGAGTGGTGAATTTTGCACAAATGGTAATCACCATGAGAAGTACTGAATTTTGAAGTTTGGTAAGGCTAATTACTGATGATGGCCAGAATGATGTCATCGAAAATGTTTTGTTATATTTAGTACAGAATGCAGATAGATATTTAATAAGCAACATATATGAAATAATGTTTTATCAACTTCAGTAGCAACATCCTCTTAATTAGGAAATTTAGCAAATATCATAAGAATTTCTTTGTGACATATTGATGGCATCATGCATAATGTGTTTCTTTCAATCATGTTATTGTAGATACTGTACATGTAGCTGCCTCAGTTAAAAAAGTTGCTCTCATTGGATCTGAATTAAATATATGAATATTTATAGAGATGAAACTGTACACGTAGTTTGAACAGAACAGTAAAAAAGAAGAAATTTTGAAAAAATGAAAAATTACCCACAATGCACATTGAGCAATGATTGGCGTTGTTTGCTGCAAATCATGAAAAACAAACATAATTTGGGCTGCAGCTGTTTATTGATTAGTATACACTTCTAAAATTGTCACTGCATTGTACATACATTCTCTCTCTCTCTCTCAGTCCTTGTGGCCCCCATTATACATATATTACTGGCAAAAAATTTCAGACGTTTAATTTTTGGACGCTTTTTCTATCATTTCAAGACAATTTTCGGACAAAAATTTCGGACACTGCGCTGAAGTAAATTTAGGACTAAAAAACATGAATTAGACTGAAATAAATGAAGAGGATTAGCACCACTGGTACTGGTAATGCAATTACTGTATCATAAAACTGGGCTAGGGTTGAAGATTAAAATATAAACTGCAATTTAATGGAATTTATCTATGTTTTTTCTTTCATAAAAGAAACAAATATTTTCCTTTCCAGTGATAAAAAGAACGACTGAGCAAAGCCACCTAATCCAAATTCTAA
>JANSTR010158684.1:0-10212 GCA_025434805.1 Antipathozoanthus remengesaui
CTAAGTTTATACGAGTTTTCGTGTGATACGAGTTTTGACGAGATTTCACGCAAACTTTTATTGTGAGCTTTCGTAATAAAAAGAATAATACTTATTGGAAATTTCCAACAAAACCTCATAATGCCGAGATCTTGCCTATTTACATGGAAAACTCGCGATTCCTCCTGAAATCTCGGATCGTTACTTTTTCCCACTACTGTAAAAGGCTCACATACTGCTGGAGAAGGCTAAATAATTATATATCCTCATTGCACAGTTTTACTATGTTCATTTGATAAAATTCATGTACATGTATAAAAAAGTTCTGAAGGAGGTGGCCAAAATAATGTCCAGAAGAGGTGCCTGAATGAGTCACTTTACCACCTGGTTTTGAGAAGGCTGTATAAGCAGACACAGATAAACAGACAGACAGGTGGACTTAAAACAGACTGGCAGACCAGCACACAGATGGGTAGGCAATTACAATATAAACCAACAGAAAGCAACCATACTCCATAAATTGATTAAAATCAAATCAAATTCTCTTACAGGATCTGACTGATCAAGGTTGACATAACCACAACATCTCTTGACGGATTGAAATGTCGTCCACTTGCACTTGTTGCTTGCTCGTACAGCACACCTCTTATGGACCTTGAATTTGCAAACTGGACACAGAAATAAAATAATGTGCATAAATTTATATTTAAATTAATGACAGTCTTACATTGTACAGTTTATGTAACCATGGTAACCAAATCCTGAAATTCTCCTTACATCTTATGCACTCCTATTTGAAAACTTTTAATTATGAATTTTTTAAACTAAATCTGTGATGGGCTTTGAAGGAAGTTAGTCTTGGAAAAATTGGCACACACAAAAACATTTTTTTTCTAGATACCATCTAGGATTTCATAGACATTCAATGTCCACCACATTGACTCATCCATGTACATGTACAAATGCAATCCCATCACATAACAACGTTGTGTGTTTTTAAGGCCTTTAGCCAGCTTTTGGAGTCTCCAGAGACATTATTTTAATTTTATTCCTGGTATACAATTTCACTAAGAACAAGAGAGCAAGTACATATCAGTCACTGAATGTCAAAAAAACTCAACAAAACCAACTGAAGGTACCTTCACAAGATAAGCCCTTTGATGTGACTCCAGACAGTAAGTCTCTGCATACATTGCAGAATGTCGGCCGCCCACCATGCGAACATGAGTACCAGTTATGCGACCCTGACACCACATCCATCAGTTCAGATTGCTAAAATGTATAGGATTTAAATGTAATTACTGATAACCCACTGAACAAAATGTGTGTTGCCCAATTAAACAGAAGTATAATTTACAGTCTAGATATAATCATTAATTTTTTCAATCTGGCCTTGAAAGCTCTCACAATCCCACTTTTCATTTTCTGTTCTCAATCCCCCTTTCTCAATATACTATCACTTGGGTAAATTTCTGTACCAAATATACTTCTTTCTACTGTAGCATCCATGTGCAACTGTCAGAAATTGGTGCTCCAGGAGAGGACAAAATATTGTTTTCCTGGTTTCAGTTGTTGTTTTTGTTGAAATTAACTGTAAATGCAAACTACAATTTCTTATTTGTTTATATACGTTACGGCTTTACATTATCAACTTTTGACTTATTGTAAAATAAGAAGGGTGCAGGATTGCTAGTCTAACCCCTTAGGGTTGTAAATCCTGTGCCCTCCACCTTTTTTCATTTTCTTGAATGTGCAATGTTGTACATATACATGTGGTAAAATAAAAACCGTTGAACCATTTCATTTCAGTCATTTTGGCCATTCCATTTCAGTCAATTCAGCCATTTTGTTCTGGTAGTTTCGTTTCGGTATTTTGGGTTTTAGAACATGCCGTTCCATATAATAATTATTACTTTTACATAGAACTGGCTGGGAAAGGAGGCATGAAGGAGCAAGGCATCTTAACTTGGGCAGCCCTTAACCCTACTGTACCTCTGTCCAACCTACAACACAAATATCTAGCAGAATTTATGTTTTATAAAGACAAACATACCGATGTCTGTTTAGTATCTACAGATTTTAAACTGCTTATCCACTCTTCCATTTCTTTGCGATTCTCTGCACACAAGATTAGCGAGCGGAATGGTGTAATAACCTGTGAAGACATTATCACACAAATTCAATAGCTTGCAACAATCTGCAAAAATGATCTGAAAGCATTCACACATAAAGTTTCAGCTTCCTTTCAAACCTGGCAGTCATAATTATTTTATCAACATCCATTATTCAAACAGACAGTGTTTTGCTCGTTTGGTGTGGATAGTATTATATTATTCCGTATTCGCAGGAGTCTGTCATCGAACAAACAAAACAAACGAAGTGTTTTAGTTTATAATAATGCAAACTCCATGTTTGACTAAAGTCCGTGTGTTTAAGAACGAGTTTACTTTCTCATTCACTAGTTCACTAATAAAAACTAGTTCACATATAACATTTTGAAGATATTTGCGTCTGTTTACTTCGTCATTTACAAATCAACATAAACTTCGATCGGTATCGTCTTGCACGTTACGCTTTAGTATTTTCTGGTCGTCTTGTGTTTGGGATCATTTCAAACCTCATTGCGTGCATGTCTTTCACACATTATTTTGTCGAGAATTTGCATTCCACTTGTAGACTTTGTCCCGTGGGTCTATACGGGAATCCCGTTGGTGCAAACGGGACTCTGAAGACCGGGACAGCAACGGGAAATATCCCACGGGAAATATCCCGTAAGACACGGGATACGAGTCGGACCTGCGGGACAGCGGGTCAATCCCGCGTGTCGACGTTAAATTACCTTTGGGCGGTACTGTACTTACTACAAAACACGAAACATCATGTCATGATGGAAGCAATTAAGCCTCAGTGTTGTTTTATGGGAATTAAAACAAAGAGCTCTGCACAGCCAATCAGAATGCAAATTATATCTGCTTTACAATGTAAATCCGGTTGACAACATAATATCTGAAATATTAGTAACTTACTGTATTTATTCTAATTTAGGCACCCCTCCAATTTAGCAGTACCATTGTGTGGCCTGCACTTGCAAATTCGTCAATCTAAATCATGTCAAAAGTATTCTAATTGTTAAGCACACCTCGTATTTAGGCTCTACTTTGAGAAATGTTTTTGTTTGTAGTCCTATTTAGGCACCATCTTGACAAATAATTGTTTTTATCGGGTGTCTAAATTAGAATAAATTTGGTATTTGTAATATTAAAATACATTTTGTGTGAGTTTTGAGGTTAAAGGCAAACATACTATATATTTATAATACAAAATTAATTCCCATTTCTTCCCTTTCTTGTTTCACAGTTCCTGCAATAAACTGTTCTACATTACAATATAATTAATATGTTCTGTCAACATTTTCTTGGACTGCCTTACAGCACTGACACAGTCACACTAATACTATCAAAGATGCTGAACTGGCACAAAATGATTTTATTGATTGTAATTTTTAAACAGATGGATATCTTATGAATATTTTTTATCAGCTAATTCTTCATTCATTCATTCAAGCAATCTGAATATAAATTGATTCTGAATAGTTTAAAAACATACTAAGTGTTTTTGTTAGACTAACTTCAACATTGTCTGTTTTGTTTACCTGTAGCTCCAGACAATGGATGCATTGCTTATGTACTAAGAACAGGGTTCAATACATCACAGGTATGCAATACATGTATGTCTACTACACTGATATGAGGTAGACTAATTAATAGACTGTAGCCTTTCACACCAATGCTTTATGTAAGAAAATTAATTTATTTCTTAAAAAGGAAGTACCACTATGTAGGAGGAGACCTTCACTTTCATCTTTTTTATGCGGTGAATGTTCACTGTATCGCTTACTTTTCAAATTTCAAATCAAATGAGATCTGCCAAGATTGTCTAATGTTAAAGTTCACTTGCAGTCATTACTCAACTACTCTCCTTGTCACTGATTGGTAATATTTGCTTTTGCATTTTTAAGCCCCAGTATCGAACAAATACTGCAACCTTAATGTTTTACAGAATGCAGTGAAAATAAAGAAAGAAAGGATTAGCGAGACAAATGTTATTGCTTCTAAGATTGTGCACGACGTTTTGGGATTCAGTACTTGACAAGATCTCTCAACATGCTCTCAGTAACCTACAATCAGGACTGTTTCTCGCTGAAATTGTGGTAGGAATCAAATTCTTGTTGATAAGTTTTGACTGCTGTTGATTTTACAGGGCAAACTTCTTCGGACAATCCTGTTTGGAGTCAAGAGAGTAACTGCTAACAACCTGGAGACATTCTTCTTCATCCTGTTCCTTCTCATATTTGCTGTATCTGCTGCGGCTTATGTCTGGGTTAAAGGTTTGAGCTTCCATTCTGCCTGTTTCTCTTTGAGAACTTTATTCTGCAAACTTTAAACTTTTGCTTACCGTATGATTGCGTTTAAAGAACTGATTTAACCTCAAGGCTGGTTAAACTGGGGCGAGGACTTCGATTCCATATTTTCAAATGCCACTAAATCAGTGCAACGAGTGGAAGAAGGGATTACTATGAATCATTGGCTTCAAAGCATACAATATTTTCTTGCACTCAAACATAATTGGAAGGTCATACTATAATCTTTAATAAGGCTTCGATCAAATGATTGTTCTTGTCCCAGTTCCACCTGTAAAGTGAAATCAGTTCTTTAAACAAATGTGGTTTTTGAAAAGTCTTGTTACTAATAAACCCTTTCGAACTGGTGAAGACTGGCACCAAAATTAAAGCATGAGTTCAAGGTCGAGAGGTAATTTGCAAAGTGTCCATATTAATTAGAGAGTGCCCATATTGCAGAAGAGTAAGTACTTATATTGTAGATGCTCAAATGTTTATCTTTTTCCAAGGTACTGAGGATCCTAAGAGGAATCGTTACAAGCTCTTCTTGGAATGTACTTTGATCCTAACGTCAGTCATACCACCTGAACTACCCATTGAACTATCGCTAGCAGTTAACAGCTCTCTGCTGGCCCTGCATAAATTAGGTGAGTTAAAGTTGTGAAGGAAAAGAAAGTCACGCACAAGGTATGTGTGGACAACTTGTTGTAATCTGAAAGGTGTTTGTGATTTATGGAAAGCTACAAGTCGTGGAATTATGATATTGTAGAATACGGGCCAGGAAAACCTGGAAAGTCAAATTTGGTCATTGAAAGCTGTGACAGTGTGAATCTTTTAAGTGAATTATTTTATTGATAGCAGACTAGTCTGCTGCATCACAACACATTTTCATAGTTTATGTCGGTCATTGCTTTCATTTCTCATTTAAATCATGTAAAGTCATGGAACAGTTGTGGAGTTTGGATTTAAGCTATGTCCAGACTCTTTATTTATTTTGTGTGTATACTTTCTCGTTTACTTTGATTTTCTTACTTAATGCAGGAGTGTTTTGTACTGAGCCATTCCGAATCCCATTTGCGGGCAAGGTGGATATTTGTTGTTTTGACAAGACAGGAACACTCACAAGCGATGACCTGGTAGTGTGTGGCGTGACTGGCCTAAAGTATGTGTACCAGATATCAGATTGTTAAACATCCTTGTGCTCTGACATTACCAATGAAAACATGAGTAATTAAAGATATGACAGCTGCGATATAGATGCAGCAGCATAAGTTTATTTTGCAAATAACTCTTTGATATCAAGAAGAGACATTGATTTCATTTAACTACAATCCTTGCTAACTGCAACCTTGGGACACTCAAACAAGCATGACACTTATTCATCACCTGATCCACTCGCCCCATTCTCAGTGTTGGAAATATGTTTTTTCTGCAAACCAGAATAGCTACAGTACAAAAACATCATTGAATGAGGGGAAAGGGATGAACACTGAAGAGAGGTTGCAGTTCCAATTTAACTTGTTTTCAATGGCGTCCCAAGGTTTTTTTGGCAAGAACTGTAGATCTGTCTCACATCATGGATCACTTCACTTGCAATGCATAAAATTTAGAATTTATGCTTGTTTGAGTAAATTTCACTGTGGCTGGCGTATTTCGTGAGGCCCTTTTCTTATTAACGCTTTAGATGCTGTTTGATATACGGTTACCCTTTATAACAAAGTTTCATCTAACCGGAGCTCTACGTATTGTAGTTTTTCCAAATAAGATTCAATATAACACAGTTGAAGAACGATGAGCACTTTCCTTATCAAAATTAAGCGAGTTTAGTAGAATCTGTTATGAAAATAACGCGTCCACTTTACCTCCCTTTAAATGTCTTTAGAATGAATTTTCCGTAAACGGTTCTTTTCAAGATAGTAATAACGCTTTATCACACAATTCACTTTGCTCAACAAGCCTTCGTGGAAAGTTCATTCATCTATTAAGACATAGAACTCCAAACATTTTCCTTTTTAAATATATAGAGAGTGAAACAAGAATATGTATTTCTTAACTTGATTAGAAACAAACGTCAGATGTAATAGTTCACCTTTATTTTAATTTATCCAAAAACGAAAAATAGATTTGCACTTTAGGTACCCTATAATTATGTTGTTTCTCGTATGAATATAATCTCACATAAACCCTAATTTCCAGAGATGATGATGAAGTTATGCCAGTGTCAGAGGCTCCTGATGAAACCATTCAAGTGCTGGCAGCTTGTCATTCACTGGCAATTCTTGATGACAGCATGGTGGGCGATCCCATGGAGAAGGCCATGCTGCAATCAGTGGATTGGAGGTTAACCAAAGGTGAGCATATGTACAAGGATAAGACAGTTGCCTAGGTTAGTTCGCGTAAATTCCCTTGGAAGGTTTTTACAATCAGTTGATTGGAGGTTAACCAAAGGTGAGCATATGCATAAGGACATGACAGAGTTTCCAAAGTTAGTTCGCATCATTTCCCTCGGAAGTTTTTTTACAATCAGTGGATTGGAGGTTAACCAAAGGTGAGCATATGCATAAGGACAGGGCAGAGTTTCCAAGGTTAGTTCGCGTACCCTCCCTTGGAAGATTTTTTATAATATTAGGAATTCTTTTTAGCTTAAAGTACAACTCGAGAAATTTGTGAATTAAGACAAACTTTGCTAATGTCAGTACAAGTGCATTTGCATGTGAAGGATTCTTTACAAGTACTATTTGTCCACTGCTACAAGTAGAAATTATTGTAGAAACGTTTTTGGTACAATAATTATAAGTGATTACAATCTACGGTTAACTTTGAGCCATCAATTTCTTGTTATGAAGAGGGAGGGACATTCATATAATTATTAACTGACATTCAAATAAGCTTGTTCAGGACGATCAATGAACTTTCAAATGCATTGGCTTTCGTCCCAACCCAATATGCTAGACCTGTCTTTGTAGTCATGTCAAAGGGTGCAGTTGGGCTTTCAATATGTATGGTATCACAGTGTAGTTTATAAAGGGTCAAGAGTAACAGTGGTATGGTATCACAGTGTAGTTTATAAAGGGTCAACAGTGATATGGTATTGCAGTATAGTTTACAAAGAATCGATTGCCATTGACAGTATAGTATACAGTTAGGAAATGTGGGACTTTTAGTGAGATTTTATTAAATACTCATGTCTGTATTTTTTCTTGTGTTTAGCAATAACAAAAATGACAGACAATAATTGTTTATTATTTCTATTTTATCTACCAGGTGACATCGTAATGCCAAATAAAGGGAAGCGCCTTTCCATGAGGATTGTGAATCGCCACCACTTCTCAAGCTTTTTAAAGAGAATGTCAACCATTGTATCTATTCAGACACCTGCGTCGTCAACTAATGAATATGCAGTCACTGTAAAAGGTGCCCCAGAGACACTCAGATCTATGGTAAGTATTCATGCGTAAGTAATATTGCTTTGGACCAAGCGAGACTTCACTGGGCTTTCTGTGGCAATGTTTTAAGCCGAGATCTTTGAGATTTGTTTCTAACTTAGATTTGGCCTCCCTCCAGCACTTTTCTCAGGGGTTTACTGATGCGAACAGACTTGTGGTTCCTGTGACACATTCAGTGGAAACGTTTTACAAACGTTTTAGCAGATGGGGTGACAAGAAAAATGAACGCAGCTGATGTGCTTGAAGACAAAATGCAGTCAGCCAATATGTTGTAAAACTAGTTAGGCCGATGCACATGTGTTCGTCCAAGCAAATTGAACCCAATCGATCATGATGATGTCCTGACAAGCAATCAGTTACTGTTATGTTCTTGTGGCATAATAATGAATTGAACCAAGCCACTGCTCTTCAGCAAAAATCAACGTCCTGCGAACTTTTGACTTGAAATCGTGAATATAAAACGCGATTATTTTTCAGTGGCATTTAATATTTTGAAACTGAAACCAATTCCTAGCTTAGTAAGCTAATGGCTGCATAGAAAGGATATTAAAATCCATCTGTATACGATTTGTGCTATTCAAGTGTATCAGATGAATGTATTTTAGAATTTAGCAATAACAATTTATCTTTAAAATATATCGAAATCATCTCTCCTCAGATTCTTCCATAAAACCGATTATAGCAATTCCTTGTTTTGGTTTGTTTTCTTTATTGGAACATCTTCCTGAAATATTATTCATACGAAACAAAACACAAGACCGGGCTCAACAGTAAGACGACTGTAAGAGTTCCAGTGGGAAAAGGCACATATGATACAATGCTATTTACCAGCGCCGCTGGTAAATACCTCCCCCTCTCAGTATTAGAAAAGTAAGGTATCCTGAAATGTTTCTGTTCTTGTTCCTTTCAGTATGAACATGTACCTGAGAAATATGATGAGATGTACAACAAGATCACGTGCCAGGGAGCACGAGTTCTGGCATTGGGTTACAAGAAGCTGGGTGAAATGGCCGCTAAGGATGTAAGGATTATTCATTGTGTCTATAAATTGGCTAGCCAGCAATCAGAGCGAAAGGCAAAGGCCCAGCCCTCGAAATGTCAGTTGAAACGTTTCACCCTCACGGTGAATTAAATGCACAGTATTTCACAGCCCAGTCAAAATGTGCCAGCAGCCGGCGATTTTGCCGCCTTCTACGAAATATCTGCCGCCTACTACACACTTAAAAGTTCATTAAATAATTTAGGTTTAAGTTTTAACTTGCCATATACTTGTATATGAGGCCTCTTCTAGATCAAATTGTGACTAAAAAGCATATACTGTATGAACGTTTTTTGTGAGTCAAGCTACACGGGGATGAATGAGTGAATGAGTGAACGAATATTTCAGAGTGGCGGGGTAACTGGGGCCTTGCACATTGTTTGGGAAAATGAGCCACCTGAACGGTCAGCAGTCAATATTCTTCAATCCAGTTACAAGCAAGATACTGGCTTCGATGCCAACCTGGGCCTTCGTCCTTATCTGCCTACTACTCCAGCCATCTTGCCTACAACTCAAAAAGATTTTGACTGGGCTGAATTTGGCTGTAGTACTGTATGATATTTTTAGAAGCATAATTCTCGAAAGCAAAGTACACCGTCCTGTACTTAAGGAAAACGTTTTGTTTCATTTCAAACAAGGAATGATGCATGAAAATTTGCATACTTGTCACACTATATGTATTTATTTACAAATTTTGCATGGATTGAAACCAAGTACTGTACTTTTCATAACTGTTCATTGATTTAGTTCAGAAGCATTTGAAAAATAAAATTCATTAGTTACAGTAATTTTGATCTTCGTCTAGCTCATCTTCATTGTCCAGCTCACCTTCTTCATCGTTGTCTATGACAATAATATCAATCTCAATTGACTCTCTCTGCTTCTTGGCTGGTGGTTTGGCCCCCAATTTAACCAAAATGTGGCGTCACACGGGAAAACGTACACTAACGCCTATCCGTTATAACGGATAAAAGCGTTTTCTACCCGTTAACTATCCGTTATAACGCTTTTACAAGCCGTTAAATGTTTCTCACAACCCGTTAATTCAAAATGGAAGCCGTTTTAACGCTTTGCACTAGCCGTTATTTTTTCCTCACAATCCGTTTTAACGCTTTGATCAACCCGTTATTTTTTTCTGACAATCCGTTTTAACGCTTTGATCAACCCGTTATTTTTTTCTGACAATCCGTTTTAACGCTTTGCACAACCCGTTATTTTTTTCCTCATACACCAAGAGGTCACGTCGTGGTCGTCGCCCGCTCGAGAATTGAAGTTTCAAATCGAAATTTTGCCATGCCATTATAGTGCATTTCAATGCACAAGATCACTTTCAAAATCATGTAATTATT